>JABUQX010125906.1:0-35389 GCA_015478945.1 Trachelipus rathkii
TATATAATCTATATATAATCAATCTAAATATTAATAATAATTAAAAATTAATATATTATAATGAATATAGTATACTACCATAAAATATTAGTACTAATTAAATAATAATTTAATATATAATTATATATACATATATATTAATAATAATAATGAATTTAATAATAATTAAATTATATATTTAAATAATATTAATATATTTTAATGTAAAATAAAAACTAACATATTATTTTATAACTATTTTAATAATAAATAATAATAATAATTATTATTTAAATAATAATAATATAATTTAATAATTATAATTAAATATATAAATAAATTAATTAATAATAATAAATAATCATATTTAAATAATACATAATAATAATTTATTTATAATCTTATTATTGGAATAATAAAAAATACTTAAATTAAATATCATTAATAATTAAATAATATTATTATAAAAAAATAATGAAGATTAGAATATATATTTTTTTATTAATAATTATATGACATATTTTTCAATAATGTATAATATTAATGAATTTAATTTTATAAATAATAATTAAATAATAAGATATAATAAATAATATATTAAATATACAATATAAATTGTTAACAATTACTGTTTTTAAATATAATATTCGCTCCGGCTCAGGCTACTCTTTTAAACCTTCGACAACTAGCTTTAGTTTCATTTGGAATTATAAATATTAATAATATATTAATATTTATAATAATAATGAATAAAAATAATAATAATAAGTAATAAAACTAACTTACTACTACTAACTTAATCTAAACTTAAACTATACTTAACTGGAATCAATATCAAAATAATAATTATATATGAGTAATAATAATAATAAATAGTTTTTATAACATTTTGTAGGTATTATAATAATTAACTAAATATAATAATACTTTGAATAAAGTTCCAATAATGTACAATATTAAGTACATATAATAATAATTATACTAACTTTTTAAGTAGGCTTAACTTATTTACATGAAACGTAGCATAGTACTTTATCTATCATAACTACTACTTAGACTACTCTACTAACTTAACCAATTAATAATAATAATTTATAATAACATATAATAAATAACATATAATTCAATAATATTTATATTAATAATAATATAATTCCATTAATAATTATAATAATAATTAATAATATAATATATATTAAATTATATAATTAAATTTAATATTATAAATTAATTAATAATTAGAAGTTTAATTGGTTAAATCATTCCACATTAAAGAGCAGGTGAGTATATACTGCAAAAAAGTGAAAATAATAATCTCAATTGCATAACATTTGTTCACTTTGAACACATTCAGGAGTACTATAGTTAATGACCTCTCTATTGGGATAACTAATATTAATTTAGAGTAACAAGCAATATATATATATATTATCATATAATATTAATATTAATAATAATATATTTATCTATATAATATATACTAAATAATTAATATATTACTATATATTAAATATATTTACTATATATATTATATTATATATATATATATTAATGTATATTTTGTTATGTTTTAATTGCTATTTTATATATATATATAAGTAGGAATATATATATATAATATTTATTATATATATTATATATATATATTATATTTATATATAATTATTAATTATTATATAGATTATATAATAATATATATATATATATTATTTATATATAATATATATATATTTATTAATAATATATATATATATAATATTATATATAATATATATATATATATTAATATTTATATATATAATATTTAATTATATATATATTATATTATATATTATTATAATTTAATATTACATATATATATTTTTATAATATAAATAAATAAATAAAACTTATGTAAAGTAGTAGTAGGTAACTGTAATGCTGTAATATTATTTGATGTATTGTAACATTATTGCTATATATATACTAAATATAGGTATTATATATTATAATATATATATATCATATAAATAATAATATTATAATTATATATTATTAATATATATATATATATATATATATATATATTATTATATTAATTTAAAATATATTAATATATAATATTATTATATATATTAATATTTATATTATGTCTAATTTTATTATTTTTTGCATATTTTTATTTTTTTATAGTATTGTTTTACTATATATATATATATCATTTATTAATTATATATCATATATACATATAATAATTATATATTATATAAATATTTATATATCAACTGTAAATATATATAGTTGATTTATATATTTAATTTTATATAATATATTAGTATATATATACAACAGTAAATTATTTACATTTTGAGTACTTTTAATATATTAATTATTATATATTATATATATATATATATATATATTTGTATATATATTATATATATATTATATATATATTATATATTAATACCGTATATATACTATATATATATATATTATATATATATATATATATATATATTATATATATATATATTTAATATATATTATATTATATATTATCATATATAATATATATATATTATATATATATATATATTTAACATATATTACCGCATGACTGTGATGAAAGGGATCGGTGTGGAAATTAAAGAGATAGATTTGTGTCTGAACCAGGTAGACGTCGGTGCCGAAAAAATATGAGCAGGTTATGGTTTTTAGGCTCCCGGAGCTGGTCTGGACTATAAAATTTATTACACAATTTATACATGAATGAAGAGATATTTGTACTATAACCTTTTATAGTCTATTTGTTTTTTTAAAACGCTTTATCAGTTCTATCTAGTAAATAGTGGTAGAATGTTCTAAGTTATATCTTCAATTTGAATATATTATATATAATTAATATTTTCATTCATCCATCCGCTCATATTTCTTAAATTAAAAAATTCTATTATTGTAATAGGATACAATCTGGTAACATTATAAGTATTATTTATATCCTATCCTATATATTTGATTATTAGTAATAATATTATAATATTTATTTTATTTCAATTTATTTATTATTTGGAGGTTATTTACATTATTCACGGTGGATCTATTATTATTATTTCTCTCTCCTAGACATATTTCATTTGCAATCATTATGGGTATTAGCTTTAGTTTATTTTAGTATAATTATTTTATTAGTTTACTCGATTATTTTAATTATTATTTTAATTCATTCTAAACCTTATATTTAATTAAAGTCATCACTTATATACCATCAGGGCCCGGGATAATAATTAGTGTGATAATATAATTATTTTGGTTAAGTGATTATTACTATGTGAGGTTATATAGCCTTAGTTTAGTTATTAAATTATTACCTCTATATTACATTATTAATTATCATTAGGTTATATAATTTATAATAGGTTATATAATAGTTAATTTATAATTTTCTATTTATGTCTGAGGTAATAGGTAATATTATATATATATATTTGAAGGTATTATTGTTAATAATCAATCTTAACGTTTAAATTATATTATACACTAACTATATAATATATATAAATATCATCTTATATATTATTAATAATTATCATATATATTTATATTAGTTTATCTTATATTTATTATTTTATTATTATATACATATTATAAACTCATATATATATAATATTTAATATATATAAACCTAATGAATAGATTATTAATTATTTTGGAGGTTTAATTATAATTATATTAATAAACTATATACTATTATAAATATAAATTATAATAATATCAGTACTAATATAATACCTATGAATTTAGAGCGTACTAATTTATATCATTATATGAGCTTATATTATATATTATAATATATATATGTAATTATATTAAGATTAATATTATTAGTATATATTAATACTATATAGTAATATATATTATAATCGATATAGTAAAAAAAATTTACTAGGTAAGGTATAGGACTTATTAAATAATTATTGATATATAATACCGTACCCTACTATACTTAATAGTGTAGTAGTTGATCTACCGGTACCTCTCACTCTAGCTATCTTTATATAATAATTGGATTATTTGGGGTGTCTGAGCGGGGTTTCACTCCATATCCATTAAATATACTCTACCTATAATTCAGTGGATTATTATGATAGTTCTCACCCTACCTACCCTTTTAAACCCGTATTACGTATCGGCTTCTGAATGATCCCTATATAATATATATATAAATATATAATATACTATATATAATAGATTTTTCTCAATATATATTATATATATATATTAATATTATTCAATATTATTATCATTTATCTATATATTATATATTATTAATTATAATATATATAATATATATTATATTAATATATATATATAATATATTAAATATATTGATATATATTATATAAACTATTAATTTATATATTCTCTATATTATATTATACTAAATTATATATATATATATAATATATATTACATAATTATAATATAATATTATATATAATATATCAATAAAATTATGAGGTTTAACTTATAATAGATTAATAAATACATATTAAACAAACGTAAAGTATACAAAATAGTATTAAACTCATCAATTTATCGAAATTTGTATTAAAATTTTCCATAATAATTATTATTCTTGCGAAAAGCAAACTTTTCATAAATCATTTTCAAAAATAACACATAATATTATACCAATAATTAATTTATATAACATATATTAAAATAGTTTGTTATTACCAATAATTAGTTATTATTGGATAATTTATAAAATATTAATTATTAATAAAATAATTGTTAAAAGATAAAATTTTGTACAGAGCAGCTTCTATAAGGATTTAAGGCCATTTATTCAATTATTGGACTATAACATATCGATCGATATGAACATAACATTAAAGTGTCGGAACAAAAGATATATTTTCAAAAAATAATAGGAGAATTTCGTGGTTCAAGTTAATCACATTCTTTGGATGTTGATTTATCCTTTTCATTGAATATATATATATAGTTACATTTTCTTTACTGTTATTATATTAATCCTTTTTAACTACTAATTACTATTAATTAATTATTTATTATATATGTTACCACTCTATAATATTTTTTCATATATTTTATCTCGGGGTATATATGACGTTCTATTTATTTAAGATTCACGCTCTAGGTAGGCCTATACGCTCTACGGCGATAAAAGTTGGACGCGGCAAAGGTGCATGAATACTTGCTTTATGGTTTAATCTTTTTCCGTTTATCCGTCAAAAAGGGGTAGTGAGTCCAGTCACTAATAAATTAATAATGAGAGGCTCATCACGAACATGTCTTATGTCTATATATTTCACTACACTCAATTAAATATGCTCACTTACTATATTTACTCAACCTGTTATGACTATGTATGGGTATTATATTTTTGACGCTTTCTCTATGTTAATATAGACTTCTCTGTCAATGTTTTACTTTAGTTTAGTTTAAGGTCTATTTTATATTGAGCTATCTAAGCAACGTAGGCACGTATCATAAAACTCATCTCACTACTTAATTTCATAGAAATATATAATATACACTACCCGAAATCATTTTAAGTTGAGTCCTACCTACCTTAATTTGTATTTAACTATTCCGGTTATTATACATCTATAACTATATATATTTGAGTAGGTAACTGAAAATCACTGAAACCAGTGTTTATCTAAGAATTCGTGAATACTATAAAGGTATAATTGTATTTAAAAACTTTCCTTTATTATATGAAGTTTATCGTAATCACCTCCTATCGACCCATATATATCCTTATTTATTTTCGTTAATTACTAGGTAGCACTATTTTTATAAGTATATTAAGTTTGATATTAATATATAATGTATATCTTGACTTATATATTTTATTATACAATTATTAATAAATGGTCAATATATAGACTCGGCTAAATTTCTCAAATTAGAGGATTAGTCTGCCTAATTTAATATTAAATATATTGGTATATAGATCTTTGATGGAAATGCAACTTCTGTTATTTCAAATATTACTTTAAGAATATAAATATTAGTTGAGCTATTTTATAATATATATAATAAAATAGGATCTTTTTCCTTTATTTCATTATTATAAAGTATTTCTATATTTTATATTTCTATATACTATATACTCACTATCACTATACCCTTATATCTCTTATAAGCCTATTCTATATAATAGCATTAGTTTTATATCGTCCTTATACGATCATAGAATAATATATATATATATACCTGAGTCACTTTAAATGATTTATTCACGGTTATGATCTATTTATATCATACCTTAAAATAAAGCAATTTACGAAGTGTGTATATTCTGAATATTTAAGAGGCTCAAGCAAATTGGACGCAGGGGAATATTAATTCAAAGTTTTCTTTAAAGATACTCTGACATTTTTCCACTTAATGGATCTTAATAGTTGAACTCTCAGGAGAAGTTAATGATAGGTTGGTTCTATGTTAAAAACCCAGATGCCTTGAGGTCCTCAGCTGTAGTTGCAGGCTACATTTCATAGCGGGCTTGGAAGTCCGCACAAGAATATGAATAGACAACCATTAACCTATATTAATAATAATATTTTATATATCTATATTTATATTAATAATTTAATATATATATATATATTATTATATATTTATATATATATTTATATATATATATAATATATATATTTTAATACATTATATATGTAAAATATAAAAGAGAGAGAGAGAGAAGAGAGGAGAGAGAGAGAAGAGAAGAGAAAGAGAAAGAGAGAGAGAGAGAGAGAGAGAGAGAGAGAGAGAGAGAGAGAGAGGAGAGAGAAGAGAGAGAGAAGAGAGAGAGAGAGGAGAGAGAGAATTAGTCTAAAGAAAATGTGGTCTTTAAGAAACCTGAATAAAGAAGAAAGAAAGAAGAGCTTAAAAAGAGGAAGCAAAATAAAACGTTGCGATCTTCAAGAAGAAAAAGAAAAAGAAATAAAATACTTAGCGGCCTCCGAGATCATAGACGTATTTGGGTTCTTTCCAACCATAAATTAAATGTTTTAAAATGATTCTTCTCCTTGATTTCGTCCCAAAGATTAAACCATTTTAATATTTCCTTCCTGCAAAAAGCTTTCAGAAAGAACAGAACCCGATAGTTTATTATGTACATTTTATCCAGTATTCGAGTTAATTCTGTATACTGAATTGCTTCGGGAAAGATATTGCCTTAAGATACTATAAGATCACGCTCTTTTTTCTGATACTTGGATTGGCCAATTTGTGCCGTATTACCGGTTTAATTATTTATATTTTACAGTGAGTTGTTAGTGGTATCTTCTACCGGATTTTATGGATGATTATTACTAGGGGTAGTGGAGTTTATCTAATACTATATCGTATTATATATATATATACCTATTATATATAATTATATAACTATATAACTATTGGATATATATAATATTTATTGAGAATTTATGGTGGATTAAATTTTTAAGTAGAGTTATAAATATATTATATAGGGTGCCCGTAAACTTCTAATTTAATTCCTTTACTATTTAGGTTAATATCATTATTTTATATATATTAGGATATATTTAATTATTAATTTAATAGTACTTCACTTATTTTATTATATATCTATATTACTCCTTATTATCTTATATCCTATTATACTTTTCTATAATTTCAGACTAATGGTGGAGTCTGTGCCCTATTTTTTATTTTAAACATTTTAACTCATCTACACGCCTTGAGAATCTTGAATCTTCGTTTCTTTTTTTCTTGATGTCTACTTTATATCCATAACAATGGCTATAATAATCTTTTATCTCCCTACATTTACTTATCCTTCATTGTCTCGTTGGGGTGTTGGGCTTACTCGTAGATTCCCTATAACCGACGTAAGCAAGATTTTTTCACACCTCCTTTTTTTGAAGATATATTCTTAAGCGGTGAGATGTCTTCTCATGATTGTTTACTGGTTATTCTTTGTTATCTTCACCATACCAAATCGTAACTGAGTATTATTCCATTCTAATTTTTTATAGTGAGGTGGAATAGTGTCTAGACTTCGATTATTCATCCCTTCTTGGTTGTATAGTAGTGCACGGTGTATTGAGTGTGGAGTTCCTGGGCTTCAAATATATAGTGACCTGCAAGTAGGTAGGAAGGGAGCCGCCAAAAACATAGAGGCTCAGAGTCATGGTGCCGCGTTATATTCACGATCTTAAGTCATGTTAATCCTTAATTTGACAGCGTGAGCCTTATTTTATGCGACCCCCGCAGATCTCGTCACTAAATGGAGCGAATCCCTAACATTTTTTGAGATCACGTACTATGGATTTATTCTTCGTTTACCGACTGACGTTTATCCTCCTTCGATCGAGACCACATAATCACTCGCCTTATTTCTCATGCTCTCCGGCGGTACAGCTTATGCGGGATTTGGTTAACTCATCACCAAGAGGAGAGTCGCGTTAGATGAGTTGTACTATAATTTATCTAGCAAACTTCTCGTTATATACTATAATCGTCATTTCAGATCTACACATCTAGACTCACTCGAACTTCTATATTTTTCACATGTGGCCTCCCGTTTCTCTCTGGTTTACTTATCGAAGCTTCTTTAATTTATATCATGCTCAACGACACCACGTACTCATAACTGAGCAACATATTTATAATCGGGCTACATTGGGGGGCGTCGCGCGATCGTTCTATTGCACTTATGCTATGGACGTGAATCTTGATTGTTGGACGCGAGGATGACTATCGCTCACGTGCTTGAAAAGGTAAGGGGCCGCAATCAATCGAGAGTAAGAAAGCGAGAGTATCGATATTTCCATCTTTCATAAACTTTAAACTTTTCCTCCACTAACTAATCCATGGAATATATTGAGTAGTAGAGAATGTTCTACGGCGTCGCGATTTCGAGTTGAGAAGAGAGCTTAATCTCCTATACAGCGCGGCATCGGATTAAACTTTGAGATCCGTTCTGATGCTGCTTGAGCACAGTGGACACTTAACTTATTTCCAATGTACTGCATCGGAATCGTTGCATAGGAAGGCAATATATTGTATAAAAATACGAGTTATTTTTTCATCGCTAAGTACTTGCGCTTTCTTATACTAAAAAAGAAAAGTGCGTAAACCCCTACTTGGCTCTGCTAAAGCTTCTACATAAATACTTCCTCGGCCTTCTTGTCACAAAGATAACATCTCTAATAACTTGTTGTTCTAACGAAATCTGCCTTTCCTCTCTAATTCTTCCCCTATTTTATTTACAGAATGGCACCTATATGTTCAATCGTTTACATAAAGAGGGTGTTTGAATAGACCCCATACTCCGTCAAATCCCGCTCTAATTTGGCACTTGGCATTTCCCGTTTTAATTCCACTTACTGGTTTGTCCATACAAATATTTTGGGTTTAGGACATGCAATAGGTTTCCTAGGAACGTCGCCGGGAACTATCGTCTAAAGGGGGTCGTGTGTGCGTGTGGGTGGGGCTCCCTTAATATGAAAGTTCACTCCACGTCCAATGAAGATCGTGGCTCTATAAAGATAGCTAACGGACGCTCCATCCTTCATAGGAGGTGAGATAGAGTATTAGAATTTTAGTTGGTGAGTGAGGGATTATCATTAGGGGAATATACGAGTATACATATTTGATAACACTTATAGTACACTCTTCGTCCTGGCACGATATTTTTAAACCTTCGTGGGCTCGCTGGCAATCCCATACATTGGTGGTCTCCGGTGTGCCAGTAGCTAGCGTGCATTATTAAGTGGTCCTAGAGTTGCCTCCCTCTAAGGAGATGGATTTGGAACATGTACTTGGTCCGTGGCATCCCTACGTCTATCCACTACTTGCTCACTCGTCTCTCTGATCTCTCACAAATCACTCTCTCAGGCTTTCGTTTCCTTCTAATTTCCAAGTTTTAGTGATCCGTGTTTTCCCTAAATTCGTGCAAGTTGGTCACTTAGCCTCCATGCCTCTTTTGCTATGTGCTTTTCTTTTGTGTGTTGGCAGATCCTCATTCACACTCATATCGGCATTGTCGGTTGGTTCTTCATGCTCTTACGGCACGTCTCTCTCTCTCTCTTTATATATATAGAGATTACATCTCTGATACTCGATCACACTATAATATTATCCAGCAATATTACACTTGAATATATGTAATACTATACTGTATAACCGTCAACCAGACTACCTAATATATATATAGATTATAAATATATAGATAATGGGGATGATGCTGAAAAGGAAAATGGGCATTTTTCGACCTTGCGCCTGCTTATGATTTGAGGTAAGTTTAGGTTAATGAGGGAGTGTGCCATGGGGTTTCCTTTCCATAACTGTAATAGGCTCGGGGCTCCCTGTCCTCCATTTCAATTAACTCTACCCCTTTTCTTCTTTTGCATTTGCTAGCACGTGTGAGAATACTAGTATCAAATTTTCCTCAGCTTCGATCATTTCCGAATAAGCCAGCCGCAATAATTATTAAGTTAATAGTGCCCCACGCCTCCAAATGGTTTCTCCTGAAGGAAAAGGTAGTTGAAAGGGATCCGTTGGTATGATGTTGGGCCTATTTAGGATCTGAAATCGGTTACGGGCTGGTCTAAATTAATGGGTTCTCCTATCCTCTACTTGAGTGTATTGTTACCTATTTTAACTAACCATCTTTGATAACTCTTCTAACCCACTTTTTTTTACTCATTTTTTACATGGTCGTTGTCTTCACTTGTGATCATTCACTGTGATGTGTCGCTCTTAATTCTCTTCTTTCCTGCTTGTATCAAGGTATTCGGCTAGATCTCAATGGGTCTTGGTGTTTACGCCTTTCTTAATGTCGGACGCGGTTCACTGACCCCGGGGTCAGTAACTTTGGGTGTACTTTTTTAGGTCTTTTAACTAACCCTCGGGTCCAGGTGGATTTGCTGGAGCTTTCATTAAAGGGTCTTTGTCCTAAAACCCTGGGTGATTTTATTGGTCTGTCCGCGGTGTGCCTCTCTATGGACTATGGGTGATGGTCCTAATTTGTGGTGGATTGCTTGCGTTCTTCTTAGTTACCAAAGGGCCCTTTTCTTTTCCTCCATGGTTTTAGTCAAAGGTAATAAGCTTGTTCCTCTCTTCTACTGGGCTACATGTATCTGAGATGAAGTGGTGGCCAGCATTGGCCTTTGAAGTCCGAGGTTTTCCGTCAGGCGGGCGTCGCAAACGGAAAGGGGTGACGCGGGTCTGAGCCCCCCAAAAAAAGAGGAAAAAGGAATTAGAAGTGTTGCAAAATTTTTGTTACAGTACTCTTCACAGAAAAGAATGAAATAAGACATTCCGCTAATCCTTTGGGATTGGATGTATAATGCAGTTTTTATGTCGTCGGTAGCCCACCAGTGAGTCTCTGGGAGTGCACGGGTGAGTCTTTCTATCGGAAGTCAGGCACGGGTTTTTCTTGACCTGAGTGGAGTGCGTTTATGTCGAGATAATAGGTCCCAGGAGTTTCAGAGACACCAGGAGGATTGGGATTACACGTGCGTGTGGTGCTTCCAGCCATTACCTATCTTTGGGTGGGAGCGAACACTTCCCCTCATAACTTGATTTCTTTCGTCTTTCCTGTTGTTTTATAATAATGTTGTTGGTCAATAGGGTACACCTCAAGAGGAATTACGATTGTGTTTCTTTCAGATTTCTCGGCGGGTACTTATATATACTGCCCATATTAAATCTCGTTTGTATTTTTTGCAATAAAACGAAATCACCCCTCCAAGCTTCTGTACTTCTAATCTCCGTTCTACGAAGTCATTAATGCGCCGACGACTCAAGCATACATATATGAAAATAAATAGGTCCTTCCCACTCGCGAGTGAAGTGGCCAATTGCACAAACAATGTGCTGCGTCCATCTTGTGTGCAATCGTAAGGAGATGGTAAGTAGCACTGCAGTCGAGCGCCTATGGCGGGAAAGCCAGTTATACCGGGAGGAGGAGGTGAGTCTAGAGATAATGCCTCTCATGCAAACAGGCTGGTGGATTTTAGGGGATTTCCCGGTGGGGCCGCCGCGAACCTTGTGAATTCACTCGTTTGGAAAACTACGCAACTGTAGCTTTACATCTGCCGCTCTCAAAACACTTTCCTACTTTTCTATTTTTCTTCGACGGTTATCTAAAACGGTCTATCTTCCTCGTAGATTACATAAAGCATAATCTGGTAACAGATCAATAAACCAAAGAAATTATGTTAATACGAATTGGAAACCTCATAAAATAAGCAACGGTGTGCTAAAGGCGGCCCCTCAAAGAAGCTGTGTGTTCATGTTCAGGTTGCAAGTGAATTGCTTTGGTTAAGGGGCAAGTTCGAAGATCTTGAGGGGAATTGATTATATTATCGAAGATCTTGATTGGAATTGATTTTATTATTAGTTTAGGTCGGTTTATTTTTTAGTTTGGCTCTATATATTTTTCTTTGTGCCCTTTTTGTTTGGTTAGTTTATCTTGATTCTTCACATTCTGAGGGCGGCCATTTTATTTCCAGTCTCTTGGTTTCACAAATGTTTTTGTATAGAGTATTGAGCTACTAAGATTTCTAAAAGTATATAGTATAATTAACATTGTTTCTTTACTTTCCTTTCAGGTTGAACTCTCTGGTGAACAACCTCCATCTCTTATTATCTACTTTGTTCGACGTATGGACGGTTGATTTTGGTTCGCATCGATGCCTCTATGTGTTTTGTTTCATTATTAGGTACTAACACATCGTTTTTATGTATGTATTTCCCCAGTAGAGGATTGTCTTTGAGTTGTGAGCCTCTTTGTTTGGCCTCAGACAATTTTTTTCACTCAACAACTTCGGTTCTCTATGTGAGGCGTTGTTCAATTTCCCGCCCTCGATTAGATGATTTATCAGAGACATAAGGCCTAGAAGGTGGCTGCACGATGCAATACGTCGCAGCTGAAGGTCATTTCCTCTGCCGTGAGCCTCATTGAACAGAACTTTCTCTGTCAGTAATCCTGTTCGTTTTGTAGTAGGGTGCCTCCTTCTTTCCTTAGCACGTGTCGGTTTGTTCTGTGTGAACTATCCTTTGTTCTATCTTCACTTGTTTTTCCACTGATTAATATTTTTTATATCTTCCCTCTCTATTAATAACCTCAAGTCCTGCGCCTACCTATAGAGATTTGCGGTTATGGCCTTCGATGTGGGCCTTTTCATTGTATTTTTTTTTTATTTCCTGTCAGATGATTTAGCAAGGTGTTCTGCCAGTGAGTTGGTGTGTTAATCACGTAGATAAAAATAAAATAAAAATTATATAACTTATTTTTATTTATTTTAATTAAGTATATTATTTATTTTTTATTTCTTGTATTTAACAGATATTTAATATATATTATATTTTATTTTTTATATTATTAATTATAACTTATATATATTATATATATAAGTTTTATATATATATATATATATTCATATATTTAATTTTTTTTATATATATATTATATAACTATTATTTATTTTTTATATATTTATATTATTAATTTTAATTTATATTATATTATATAATATATCTTATATTATTTTATATACTAATATTTATATTTATATTCATTATATTAATATTATATTTTTTTATTATTTATATTTTTTTATTTATAATACTGTATTATATTAATTTAATTATTATATATTATAATTTTTATATTTTATAATATTCAATTTAGATTGTTTGTGCTAATTATATACGTCACAATTTCATTGTATATTTTTTCAATGTCCTAAGTGGGTTTTGATAACCCTTACCCCTTGGAGAATGGTAACACTCAGAGTGTTACCCGTCGAGACCACGATTGGCTAAAAAGGAAAACCATCCATTTTACCTCCTGGAAATAGCTTAGCTTCCAGAGGAGCGAATTGGCGTGGGTCTCTGGACACCTAACCTCCCGACGGGCCTGCCCCCGCCACACTGGCGGTTGTCAGGGGCACACTGGGGTAATTTTAACCGGACATTAATTATGATATTCAAAGATGTAATTGGTGCAATATAAACGCAAACAATTATTTTGTAATATTTCAAATGGTCCTTAACGTGGGTTTTGAACCCTTACCTTGAGATGGTACTCCAGAGTCGTTACCTCGAGACTTAATCTGATTTGGAGCTTTAAAGGATAAGCCCATTTCATTTTACCGTCTGTAAGCTATGCTATTCCAAGAGGAGCGAAGAGCGTGTATTGGACTACCTTAACCTCCTGACGGTGTTTCCATCCCGCCATAACACTCTCGTGGACTCAGTTTGCGGTTCTTAACACTTTGTGGTTAATTTTTTAACCGTAGCACATTTATTTTTATTGATTAATTTATTTTGATGGTTTGTGCAATAACTTTAATATTAATTCATTTTGTATAATTTCAATTAAAGGTTATTCGTTTAAAGTTGGGTTTGAACCCTTACTTCTTAAGAGAATGGTACTTCCAATAGAAGTGTTACCTTTTCTTCGAGATCAACGATTTGGCTCAAATTGGAAACCCAATCTTAATTTATCACTGCTGGAGTTTACCTCTCAATACAGGGTAAGGGTTCAATTATCCCACTAACTAGGACCATTTTTGATATATATCAAATATATTGTTGCGTTTATTGTCACAAACATCCACTTTTGAATATGACTAATAATGTCCGGTTAAATTAATTACCCAGTGTTTGCCCTGACCCGAGTTGTTGCGGAGACTCCCCGTCGGAAGGTCAGGTGTCCAAGACACGCCTTCCGCTCCTCTTGGAAGCTAAGCTTTCAAGAGGTAAATGATGGGTTTCCTTTTAGCCAATCGTGGTCTCGAGGTAATACTCTGGTTAACCATCTCAAGGGTAAGGGTTCAAACCCCACTTAGGACCATTTGAAATATACAAATAATTGTTGCGTTTATTGCACAAACATTTTCTTTGATACTCTAATAATGTCCTGGTTAAAAATACCCAGTTGTTGCCCCGACCGAGTTTGGCGGGAGGCCGTCGGAGGCTTAGGTTGTCCAAGACAACGCCTTCGCTCCTCTTGGGAAGCTAAGGCTTTCAGAGGTAAAATGATGGGTTTCCTTATAGCCAATCTGGTGGTCAAGAGGTAACACTCCTGGAGTACCATCTAAAGGGTTAAGGGTTCAAACCCACTTAGGACCATTTGAAACATATACAAATAATTGTTGCGTTTATTGCACAAAACATCTTTGAATATCTAATAAATGTCCGGTTAAAAATTACCCAGTGTTTGCCCCTGACCCGAGTGGTTTGGCGGGGAGGCCCGTCGAAGGTTAGGTGTCCAGACACGGCCTTCCGCTCCTCTTGGGAAAGCTAAGCTTTCTAGAGGTAAAAATGATGGGTTTCCTTTTTAAGCTAATCTCGTGGTCTCGAGTAACACTCTGGAGTACCATCTCAAGGGTAAGGGCTTTCAAAACCCACTTAGGACCATTTGAAATATACAAATAATTGTTGCGTTTATTGCACAAACATCTTTGAATTTCTAATTAATGTGCGGTTAAAAATTACCCAGTGTTGCCCCTGACCGAGTGTTGGCGGGGAGCCCCGTCGGAGGTTAGGTGTCGCAAGACACGCCTTCGCTCCTCTTGGGTAGAGCTAGGCTTTCAGAGGTAAAAATGATGGGTTTCCTTTTTAGCCAATTCGTGGTCTCGAGGTAACACTCTGGAGTAACATTCAAGGGTAAGGTTCAAACCCACTTAGGACCATTTGAAATATACACATAATTGTTGCGTTATTGCACAAATATCTTTGATATCTAATAATGTCTGGTTAAAAATTACCCAGTGTTGTTGCCCCTGAACCCGAGTGTTGGCGGGGACGCCCGTCGGAGGTTAGGTGTTCCAAGACACGCCTTCCCTCCTCTTGGGAAGCTAAGCTTTCAGAGGTAAAATGATGAGTTTTCTCTTTCAGCCAATCGTGGTCTCGAGGTAACAACTCTGGACTACCATCTCAAGGGTAAGGGTTCAAACCCACTTAGGACCGTTTGAAATATACAAATAATTGTGCGTTTAAATTGCACAACATCTTTGAATATCTAATAATGTCCGGTTAAACATTACCCAGTGTTGCCCCTGACCCGCAGTGTTGGCGGGGAGGCCCGTCGAAGGTTAGGTGTCCAAGACACGCCTCCGCTCCTCTTGGGAAGCTAAGCCTTTTCAGAGGTAAAATGATGGGTTTCCGTTTTAAACGCAATCGTGGTCTCGAGGTACACTCTGGAGTACCATCTCAAGGGTTAGGGTTCAAACCCATTTATTTCTTTTGAGCATAATATATAATATATATATATTATTTATATTTATATATATATATATTATATATATATATATATATATATATATTATATATGAATATTATATATTTATATATATATATATATACTATATAATATATATTTATATCAGACTCTGAGTAGCTTTTTACCTACTCGGGCTCTTCCTCTCCTCTCGTCTCTCTCTCTCTCTCTACTATATATATATATATATATATATATATATATATATATATATATATATATAATATATATATATATATATATATATCTTATATACCTTGATTCATATCATACTTATATAATATATATATATATATATATATTCCTCCTAAGGCCTGGAGTAATACCTTAAGACAAAAAAGATTTTCTTTAATTTAAAATTGATTCAAAATTGTAAAACTGTTCATTGCTTTTTATTTTTTTTCCATTATTCCTTTAATTTTTATTTTTTATTTTCTTTTTTTTTTATTACAATATTATTTATTTTATTTATATATATTTATATATATTATTTTAATTAATTTCTGGAATCATTTTTATTTATTTTATTAAATATTGTTTGTCTATTAAAATTAAGACTATTGCACTAATTACCCCAGTCGTAAGAGCCTAGAGTATATTCTTCTTAAAATTTCCCTCCACTATTTCGAAGAAGCCCAAGCTGTGACCTTTGATAACGATTTGAAAAATTCGTATTATTCAATGGCGATGATTCTTACACTTTTTGTTTAAATTTTAAATATTTAAATAATAATAATAATAATAATAATAATAATAATAATAATAATAATAATAATAATAATAATATAATAATTAATAATAATAATAATAATAATAATAATAATATAATAATAATAATAATATTAAAAATACTACTACTACTACTACTACTACTACTACTACTACTAATAATAATAATAATAATAATAATAATAATAATAATAATAATAATAATAATAATAATAATAATAATAATAATAATAATAATAATAATAATAATAAAATAATAATAATAAAAATAATAATATTAGACTTTAGACTTTATTGAATTAACATTTTTCAGACTTTGAAAAATTTATTACATATTTAATATATATTTAAAAGTAATGTAACCTCTTCCTTCTGTTAGATTTGTATTTTTTTAGAGATGGATGGATTTCTTTGTAAGCAGCAATGATTTTGAGATACTATACTGTGCAAATGGTAACTAATTTTTGCAAAAAGAAAGGATTGTTTTAAAAAAGGTTTTCATGACGTCTAATGGGCAAAGACTATTGGTGGGTGTGTGGTGGGCAAAATAATAATAATAATATTAAGAAAGTTTCACCCACAACTAATGCAAATTTCGCAGATGAGCATAGATATGATTTGAAATGAGGTATATTAAATTCAGTTGGTAAAATAGAATATGGAAGAGAATTCCATAAAACAGAGCTGCCTGGAAAGAGGGAACCACCACAACGAACAAGCTTATAGTTAGTTACTTATGTTGAAGCAAAATTCCCGTGAAAACACTGCACTCTTTATGCATCGAGGACTTTGCAAAGGTGGTGGTCTACGAGTGCTCAGTTTCCTTGCTCCCTTGCCGCTGTAGTATCTATAAAACTGAGGCAAAGTGATAAGGGTGTAAGTGAATTATAAAAAAAAACAGAAAAAAAGAAAAAAAAGAAAAAAAGAACAATTTATGTCATTTGATTTGACTTCAAATTTAAAAGTGAATAAGAGAAGGAAAAAACTTCTTCGCTGAGCAATAATATATGAATATATTTTGCAACAGGAAGTTATTTAGGAAAAGCTTTTGATGGAGAAGAATAAATACAACTGAAAAACATACGTATGTTTCTTTTTCGTGTTTTCAAATTTAGTGAAATCTGTAATTTGAAGTCTATATATGAATGGTTTCCTAGTTGTACTTTTCCTTTGTTTCTTTCACTATATTGTTGACTACTTTTTCCAAACGAAAAATACGATATTGTAAATTGTTAATAAAAAAGCTACCTTAGAAATGCTTTGTTTTATGTTAAAAATCAAATATAAGCACGACTGAGAGAAAAAATTCCAAATATCGCTTTACTAAACTCCTGTTATAACGTGCAAATTGATTGGGTGTAAAGATTGTCCAAACCGCATGTAACCTTTCCTCATTTAATATAAAGTTTTTTTGCAATTGTAAATATTTTGTGATATTGCATATTCCAACGGTAAAGATTCAACAAACATCTTGAAGATTTAGAAATCTAATCACTCTATCACTATATAAGGTCACTGCAGCGAGCTTTACATCCTAGAAATTCAATCTTTATTTCCACTTCATCGAATTTGGAAATGATCGCTTGATGTAAACAAACTTCGGGAGTTAGGCTAAGACTATCTTTCCGAATTCATTGGTTATTCCCTCATATTAATAAATGTGTTTGTTCACAAATTACTACATTTTATTATTTTAACAATTATAATCTTTATTAAGTTTTAAATAATTAATTAATTTATAAAAATAATTCGTATTTTCATGGGTTCCAATAATCTTAGCAACTGTTGCCTCCAAAGAAAGATTTTTTAAAAATCTTGTTTGCCGCATACGTTTTATCTCCTCTTCCCACCTTTGGTTTTTAATATTGATTAAATAATTTGATTAATAAAATTAATAAACTGATTTCTTAAAATAGATAACACATTTACATTTGTTTATAAATGTCAACTGATATGTTTACATCCGAGCGTTCCACAAAAATCAAGAAAATTAAAAAAATTCGCGGTTTTCTGATAATCCAAATTGATGCTTATCGAAGAGTTTCCAGATATTCCTATTTCAATGTTATACATTTTAAAGTTTTTTTTTTTATTATTAATTTAAAACAATTAATGTGCATTGCATTCATAAAAACAGCAAATAAGCATTTATAGAATGTTAAGTGATTATTCATATAAATTCCTTTCCTAAGAAAGGACGGAATTTCCGGTAGCAAGTGCATTAAAAATGAATGAATTGGCAATTAAATTATAGGAAAAGGTCATAAAAGTAATATATATATATATATATATATATATATATATATTATATTATAGTCTCTAAATATATAGCTATATACTTAATATTTATATCATATATATTATATATATATAGTATATATTATTATATATATATATAGTGTGTTGTGTGTGGTGTGTTGGTAGGTGTGTTATGGGTAGGTATTTTTGGCGTGTGGTCCTAGGTTTAGGTTAGGTTCAGGGCAGGAGGGTGAATAGTTCTTTGTCATTGGGTGTTAAAGTAATTTGTACATACTGCAGTTACTAAACGCTTTCGCATTGCGTACTCATACGTACTCATTGTTTAAGCTATCATGTTAGATTAGGTTAGGTTAGGTTAGATATAGTTAGGTTAAGTTAGGTGTTAGGTTTGGTATGACATGATTAGGTTATGCTGGTTAGGTTGGTTAGGTGGAAGGTTAAGTTAGAGTTACGGTTAGATTTGTTTTGAGGAAAGAATCTAATACAGTTTCATAATTAAAATAAAATTACATCTTGATTACAAATTAAATTAAATTGTCGATCTCGCTCGAAGTTAAAAGAAACATAATCGGTGGCAATCGCATCCATTAAATTGTCATTTCATTAATTTGTCTGTCGGAAATAAAAAAATATACTATATATTAAAAAATTAAACCCCAAAAGACTAACGTTATAAACGTCGCGATAGGTATAACCACATTAACAACATATTTTCCATATGGTGTTAAGTTTTAACTCACCAGTAAGGTGGTTATGAAGCTATCCTTTAGTAACTATTATCTGAATTGTAAAAATAAAATAAAAATAATATATTTTACGAATAAATTGTCATTGAACTGAATCCCCTTATTAGAATTGATCATTAATACACTATATATATAGTATATATATCATATATATATATATAATAATATATATTAAGTAATTATATTAGCTATATATATATATTATACTATATATAATATAATATATATATATAAGTATATTTAGATATATATACGGTAATATATATATATGTTGTGACTATATATACGTATAGCAGTATCTCACTGTACGTCACTGATGAACGCATGGGAAAAAATATTCTAGATAGATATTCAGAATATATAACATGCAAGCTGGAATCCTAAATTCTTCTATCATTTTGCATGTAAGGGAATGAATATGACAATTCTGAATGAAATATTTACTAGGATTTGAGCAAGCTATTTACGATAAACAATGCTAAACTCAGCCATCTCTCTGCCAATATAAGATCATTCTTCAAATTAGCAATACGATTCGCTTTCTCTTGTATCCCCATTTCCTTCGCACGTTACTACATTTCAAGCATCGCAAGATTTGTGAGTGGAAAAGTTAGAGAATACGAGAGGAAAAGGAAAACTAGTTAATCTAATATCAAAAAAGACTTAGAAATATTTTGGAGAAACATGGTTCAATTATAACGAGAAAGTAATGATGAAACACAAGCAATGCGCATTTAAGGAATTGGTTAGGATGATTTGGAAAATGTGTGGGTTTCCTAATCAGCTGTTCCAGTTTGTTAAGATTACTGATTGATTTAGCCTCCTCTTCACCTTTATCAGTTTGAGAGAGAGGGCCCAACCGCTCAGGGTGGTATACGTTGAAATCTCCTAAATAGAGGACCTCAACATTTGGATGAGAAGATCTAGCAGTCTAGTCATATGGTTTAAGATATTAAAAAAGAGCTAGAAAAAACATGTTCCTTCAGGGGAGTAGATGCAGAAACACAAGATAATGGTAGCAATAGGAAGACAGGATAGGAGATTCAAGTTTTCGAGACGTGTTACAATAGGGTTTGTGTTTATATGAAAGCAGATCCCACAATTCAGACGGAAATGGTAAAGTTAGAGATAGTTAGAGATATTTAGGTTACTAGAGAAGGAATACCTGGCTAGCTGGGTCTCTGAGAGAAGTAAGATAATTGTGTGAGAGGTAGACAGGAGGCATTCAATAGATACAGGGTTAACATGAAGGCCACGGACATTAGCAAAGTCTATGAAAAAACACTTCTTCACCCACCCCACACCCCACACCCCACAACCCTCCCCCGCGACTCTGACCACGCGACCTTGCCATTGCACCAACTTTTATTAAAATAAAACCCCGAAAGTAAATACAAATAAAAAATACAGAAATAAATACAGTGCACTGAAAGGCCTATACCTAACCAATAAAGACCCTAACCACATATTTTTATTCCTAACATCTAACTTACAATGAGATTTAAAACCTTGAAACAATTACTTATCGTAAAAAGTTATTGTTCCTGTGTCATTAAAAATATTAAGAATATTAATAGTATTTAAAGACTGTAAAAACATTTATATGATTAATAAAAATATTGGACACTAAATCAACACTGACAGATAGAACAAAAGCACGAGCCCACAACGAACACTAACAATGAGATCACTCTAAGACACCAACTATACATTTCATAGATTATATAATATATATATATAATATATATATATATATATATATATATAATATATATAATATAGAAAAATATATATGATATATATATATAATATATATCATATATTATATAATATATAATATATATATAGAATATATATATAATATAATATATAAATATATATATATATATATATATATAATTATAATATATATCATATATATATAAATACTATATATATATATTATATATATATATATATATATAATAATATAAATAAATGAAGATAAAATTATATAGTATATATATTATACATATAGTAAGTCAAGTAAAGAAGGAAATTGCCGAGCGGGCTGCTTTCTATAGCATTTCTACACGTCTATTTAGAAAAAAAAGTTAATTTATTCCTTTTAGAAAAATATATAAAATCTGCAAATCATGAGGAACTTAACCTATTTTTTTCCTTTCTTTAAAAAATATTAGTATATCACATGTAACTCTACTAAAAGCCTTCATAGACATCGAGGCCGAAATCTCTTTAAAAAAGGGGGGAAATATAATCTTCGTTTTCTTTCAAAATAACGTTACTAATGTATCTTTCTCCTTAGACTTTTCCATAAGTATTTCTTTCCGGCAAACAATATATATGGATGTTATTTGTTTTCTCATTTGGAATTCTTTTTTTTTCATATATTTTCTCTCTCCAAAATCTAATTTATAATCCGATTCTATTGAATAATACTCTGAAATCAGATATGCAATCAGAAAAATATGTTTTTGTACAAATATCATTATCCTTAATATTTATTATTATATTATTATATATATTATTTATATTATATATATATATATAGTGGAATAACATAGATATGAATAGATGATGCATAGCCATCATATATTATAGATATATATATAATATATATAAAAGCTAGTAGTTCTGTATATAAATATATATATATAATATATATATAGTATATATAATATGATATATATATATATATATATATATATATATAAGTAATATATATATATAGATATATATAATTATAATATGATATTATATACTATATATATTACTATATATATATTATATAGATATATATATTAAATATATAATATAAAGATATAGATAATATATTACTATATATATATATATACTATAATATATAATATGTATATTATATAATATATATAGATATATATATATAATAAATATAATATATATATATATTATAGATATATATTTATATATATATTTTTATATATATGTATATATATATATATATATATATATATATATCATATAATAATATACTAATTAATATATATATATATATAATATATTTTTGGATAGTTTATAATATATTATAATATATATATATATATTATATATATATGATATATATATATATAGAACTATATATATAATAAGATATATATATAATATAATATATATAATATTATTAATAGTAGTATATACTATAATATATTATAATAAATTTAATATAAGACATCTGGTTGGAAGGTGAAAAACATATCGGTAGGTAATACTAATAGTAACTTCATACCGTTAGTGAAATAAAAGCTTGAATAACTGAGGCATATTTTATAAGGCAGTGCATGTGCCGGTTAGTACATACTGTTGGTAGGGTAATACTTAATTTGAATTGTATTTACATAGGTTATTATAAAGTTGAAAAATATATAGATGTTAAGGAGTTGAATTGTGCTCAATAAACTTTTACTCGATGGAGACGATGAAAGATTATTGAGGCTGATAGTCCGTAATAAACATAGTGGAGGTACTTGATGGTGTAGATAGGGCGACTGTGATAGTGAAGTAATATAATGGAATGAGACCGTGTTAGAATAATATAGACAAGTCGTACTAACGAGCTATGTGGTTATAGTTAGGATAGGTTATATTCTGGACAATGAGCAAATTAACAGAAACTGTCAAGCTGACCAGTGTTACAGAACAGCCAATACCTTGCTGTAATACCGGCAGTTTGCTATAGAGTACTATTGAATGCAATAGGTCGACGAGCAGAAAGAGTACTTGGACGAATAAGTGTTGTAGAGAAGGAGGGTGGTTAAAACGAAGACCATAGATTCACGGCCTCAAGACGAGCGATATGTGAAGCCACCTGCAGATGGTGTGTAGGTACTTTGGCTCACCAGTAACCTGTGTGGTTGGAGATCTCAATTAAAGAGGGTGTCACACGTGGGTGGCTGTTGAAAATAGGTGAGGTCGGGTATAGAAGAGAATGCGTTGAAGGTGTTCGGGTGCTCCTGCAGACCAAGCAGCATGTGAGATCTTCATTGTTAGAAGGGCTTGGTGTGGGATGATAGAAGGAGAGCCGGACATTGTACTGCAGCGGTTAGACCGCAGTTGGTACCGTCGCATGTGTTCTGTGGATACAACCAGACATAATCTACTCGAAGAATCACTATTTAACATCGAGAAAGGACAAGGTATTATGAAGAAAGTGTTTATAAACGTGTTTCAAGTGTGTGTGTGTCTTCTCTCATAAGTGTTCAATTTTGTGTTGTGTGGTAGGTCGCCGAGAGTATGAGGGGATATGATGTGTGGCTAGCAAGAATGACAGCCGAAAGATGGAAGCAACTTGGCAATATTGTAAAAAAGAAGGTGTTAAGTGCATTATTTGAAAAATTACCATTTTCTCCAGATCTATGGAATTATTTTTCTAAGATTGGACAGGGTGTAGAGAAGCAGGGGGATTTAATTGGCCGACCATATTAGCAAACGAACAGCACTACATTTACCTGGACTTCCAATACCTTAGCTACCAGTGGACTTCAAAGAATTCAATATCCATGACTCCGTATAAACAGTGATTAGACAATTGGCGCAGTGGAAATGGGCGGACTCATCCTGTGTTGTTAAATGACGTTCAAGATCGTGCAAAGGTAGTGGTGGGGGTAGTCCGAGACAGCATCACGGAGGTTGTAGATGGGCAGTTGAATATGAGCAATTAACAGCACAAGTTGGGCTCTCCCAATGAAAGTTAAAAAGAATGGAAAGGGATAAAGGAAGAGGATAGGAATGTAAAATGGCATCTGACATAAATGCTTTTCTCAGGTTGTTATTTATTCCCCACTCCCTGCCGTGCCGCAGTATGGTTGTACTGCCATACTTGGGATAGATGTTACGTTCCTAATCTCTCGTGTAGTTCTATATCATTAAGGGGCTGTAGTGACGTGTTGGACATGTCTACTCATACACTGCGTGCCCGCCGCCGCCGACAGGCTATTACTGTTGGGGATGAGAGATTGGCTTATACTCAAAACAAGGGTAGTTTCGCTGTGGCTGGAGTTACGCCTGGAGAAATGACACAAGAAAAAAATAAGGTAAAATTTCGAGTTAATATAATTTTGCGTTTTTTGTTTTAGGTTTTCTTTCTTTTCTTTCAATTCTTGATCCAATTCCCTTCAGCATTTCAGTGAATCTATTAAAGTGAATTAAATAATAGATGTTTTAATTTTCCGCGAATGTATAAATATTTTGTTTTGAATTCAAATGGTAACTATTGGTTAAGGTTTTGGCTGGGAGTCCATTATAACAAACTCGAGATAATACCATCAACATCCACCCCAAATAATCTGACACACCTCCCCATATTTTCCGGCAAATAAAAAAGTCCATAGCATCGTGTGTTGTGATGTACAAATGCCATTGTGTGAACAAACTGATAAGTTCGTAGAGACTCCAACAACTCCCAATCTCCCCATTCTATGTCTCTACATATAATTTTCTACATCCTATTGTACAAAAAATATCGAGATTTGCCGCCTCCCCAATAAAAGCAAGATAGCAATCAGTATGAGTTTATTGGTGAGGGTGGTTAGTCCTTTGTGTTTTTTTTTGGTTCCTTGTAATCATGATAACTCAAGATTAGTAAAACCGTTCAAAAAATTGTAATGTAACAATTAACGCCAATCGGTATACGACGTAACAAGTATTTGTATTCATAACCCGTGATGGTGGAGCAAACAAAAACCCTGATCTTTTCTCGGAGGATCGATTTTTGCCAGTATAGTAAGGTAAAACATTATAGGTTTATTTATAATGCCTTTATAAATTATTTATACATTAATTTCTTTTTACTTTATTATTAATATTATATACTTTTTAGGACTAAGCCTACATATTTTATCTATCATACAATAACTATAATATTACAACACCTTACGAGAACACACAAATATTTAAAATCTTGATATATAATTGTGTCTATCGTTAATAATTATGAGCTTAGACTGAAATTTCCCTGCATTTAATGTCATGAAAATTTCCCATTTAACATAAAAATTCAATATTCCTTATTATTTAGAGTCTCCATTCATATTATACTTAATAAAATACAAGCTTCGGGTAAATATAAGATTAATGGTTCTCTGATGGTAACATTTATCCAAGATTTATCTTATCTCACGCCACCCACAGTTTGGCTTTCTCTCTAGTAATAAATTTGAAGTATTATATTCCGCTCACGTTTTATGTGGATATGAGCAATGATCTCATATACTTAATCCAACAGCGGATAGGTAGTTGTAGGCTTTTTATATTATCAATAGCTTACGGGTCTGTTATGTAAGACGATATGGGAATAAATTTACTATTGGGTCTTTTTCGGTATTTATACCAACCTCACTCCTTCTTCTCTCACAAATACTTTATGTCTCTCAGTGATCATACGTCTGTCTTATCTAGTACTCGTAAAAGGACATTATTGCATCGATGTTATGCTCCCTTATAAGAATGAATAAAAAGCCCGTGAGGTTGACAAAGATCTGGTTTATTAGGCTTTATGTATTTGATCTATGACCAACGCATCAATGGAACTCAGCAGCTTACCTAAAGTTGAAGCTAAACATAAATTATTTCGGCGCGATCTCTCGCTCTAGAGCTTCTCCGACTGCTCTTTCTTCCCTTACGTCTGTCTCTCAAACTTGCATTTCCCACTCCGTCAAGCTAAGACTGTACACGCGTGGTCGTCGCGAACAGACGGGGCTGTTACCAATACACAGAACGACTTTAAGACAAGAAAAAAGGGCTACAATCCCTATTTTTTAGTATTCTCTCTGCTTATAACTCCATAAAGATTCAGCGTTCACTATCGCGCCGAACGTGAGCGAAGACTTGTATATACCGCTAGCCTATAGTCGCAAGGGCTCCATGCTGCCTTACAAATCAAAGCGTAAAGCTCGCGGCACAACTGGCTGACTCCTCACTCGCAGCGAGCAGCCTCGATGATTGATTGGACCTCATAAAATTGACCGTCGTGATTATTATAAACATGTGCTAATAAGTACCCTGCGTGATGGTGAGGCTAATCGCCTAGGCCTGATATACTCATAGCGTGTAAATACCTGCTCTAAGTATTATGAATTTACGGTTAGGTGTAACAACGACGTAGAGGAGTGTCTGTGTGATAGGTAAATCCCCGGTAACCTGGGGGTATACGATCAAGGTATATGTATAACTTACTATATTATTAGCTTTATAATATATGTAGATATTCATAAAATAATATTATTACATATGATACTAGAGATAGATATATATATGATAATCTATATTACTATTATGATAGAGATATGATAATACTATAATATTATATTATATGGTCAGCTTTTCGATTGTCCGTCATAATATGTATCTTAAAAACTATTTAATGCATCAGCTAAAACGGTAATACTAATTGCTGGGGTAAATATGTAATTAGTGGATCCTAATTAGTTATTGCCTGGAATAATGTTAAAAAAAAAAAAAAAAAAAAAAAAAAAAAAATAATAGTAATATATATATTCGTCAAAACGTCACTGCTTCAGGAATTACATTTATTGGAATTATTGTAAATTTACACATAAAGTGAATGTAAATAAATGATAAACATAATAAAAAACTTATTGTAAAAATTATATAAGTAATATGATTAGAGAGCCTGTTTAGAGACTTTAATTAAATTCTACTTCAGTAATAAAATATTAAATATTAGACTATATCTTTTAAAAATTTGTCTCTTTTTTTTTTTTTATATAACTAATAAAGCAAATTTACGCAAGAAAGAAAAGATATAACCTGATGCACCGATGGCAGAGTCGGGGTTCTCTCTAGGTTCCGTGTCGAACTACGGGGTGAGGACTATATTTCCCCCCATCCGTGAGAGGGTCTCCGGTACCCCCGTCTTTGGTAATTTATTTGGTAGGTGTTCGCGGGGGTTCCTCCGCCTTCCCCTACACGGAGTATGGAAAACGTACCCCCCTATGTTCCGCGTCTGTACTCAGAGTGCCCTAGGTGTGTCGTAATAAAGCAAGTAATTTAATGTAGAAGTTCTAAGTGTATTTCTTATCGAACGTGAAGACCATAAACCAAGGTCTCTAAATTAGGCCTCAATTCTAAACTACATTATATTACGTATGATAAAAATTTTAATTTAAACAATATTATTTGTATTATTATTATTAAATTATTTTTACATTTTCTTATCGTAAAATTATTAACGAGGATACTCCAACAAATTGTTTCCTTATCTGGCGAGTAGTAGTATATTTTAGATTAGATTTTCTGACGATAGATATATTAATATTTATTATATATTTTATTGCGTATATACGCAATTAGTCTTTGTTTAAATAATTTCCCAGGTGCCAAGTTTTGTGCCAATATTTCTTTCCATATTCCTTTCCTCTTCAAGAGCAATAAGTAAATCCGTCTAATTCTCATCCTTTAGTAGCATACTAATTTAATACGTATTTTTGGTGATACAATGTAAGGGACTTCAATCGATAATTCGCTTGTTGATCGGAAAGATATAATTTCTTTATACTATTAAATTTTTTTTGTAAACTAATAATGAAACATAATATCTGTAGTTATTAATGATATATACGATTATATAAATGTGAGACATTTATACGTATATTGCCAGATATAGATATGATCTATATATATATTTATAATGAATAAGTTTGTTAAAGTAATACCAGTCTATAGTATTATATAAATTTGCATCTAAGTATACATGCATGGCTTTGAAGTATACATGTATACTTTGAAAAGAATTTGAGAAATATTTGTTTTTGCTTTAATCAAAAATTAAATTTTTATCAACGAAGGAGATACGGCGAGACAGCAGAAGTAAAGGTAATTAATGAAATAAAAATATAATTGAATTTAAATAAATAATAAATAATCATAATAGATATTAATAAAAATAATATAATATATAATAAAATAATCCAAAAAATACAAAAGAACTTTAAATAAAACAAAAAGATATAATTTATAATTTATTTAAGATTATTACTTTTACAAAGATTTACATTTAAAGGTAAGTTAAAGAAAAGGATAATTTAAAGATATAGAATAAAACTGTATTAAAAAGCATGATGATTAAATGCTGTAAATTACTGGCGTAGAAAAATGAAAATAAAAGACTTGCCTTGTGAGGAGATATCACATTTAATTTAAGCCAAAGAGAGTAGGTCACAGAGGTCATTATCTAAGATTTTCGCACCCATCAACCTCAAACAAATATGGTGGAGAATGCAAATAATAGCTATTCACCGTTTCAACCTCCTCCCACGCCTTAAAGTCACCATGTGGCCGAATCGAGGACAGCTACGTCGTAAATAGTGCTAATGCATTAGGACTATACATTACTATTCTAGAAATGAAAGAGAGAAAGAGGATAGGTGCTTCGATATAATATCCAACAGATAACCAGTTTGACAAAGCTAAATGATCTTATACTTAATAAGGCCTATACAATTATAGTGTCTGCCATACAACATGCTTTAGCAGTACAACGAATTTGAAAAAGACTAAATGAAGGCTTTTAAGGATAAGCGTAGATGTCACAACCAGAAAATAATTTTGTGAGAAACGCAGAATAAGAGAAAAGCAAATTAAAGGCTAAAGCATTGTCCATTGCAAATTTAAATTTTTGTAAATATGTCGATCTACAATCTGACCTTATTGAATTTAGATTGTCAATATGATAAGTATATATATATATATTTATATTAATATATATATTTATATAGATATGAATAGATATTATATATTATATATATTATAGTTTAATATATATTAGTATATATTATTAATAAATATAAATATATTAATAATATATATATAATTAAGATAAAAATACTATAATTAATATAGATAAGTTAAAGTAGGAATTAAATATTTATCGTAATGACTAAAAAAATATACATCGTATGCTCTCAAAATATGTGAGTATATATTTGTCAATAATATATAATAATCATCATACGCACCCGTAGCGCACGGCACCAAAGAAGACTTTATCCATAAAATGACAAGGGAGGAAATATTCAGAGAGGAAATTAGATAACATGGTAATAGCAAGGTCGGGTAGGCAGATATGTAGCAAGAGAGTACCGACAGATATTTGACACTGAGAATGCTCATGAAAAAAAATGAATTTCCTCCACTAACACGAAGAAAGAATGGGAAAACTCTTTGATCGTACAACACATATCCATTTAGATTTTTTTGTCCGGAAAGATAAACCATATATTTTGGGAATGTAGTGATCTAAATAATTACGCATAGCTTCGCAGCAAAATATATTTTATGATAATATATAACTGATTATATATTATATTTGTAACTGAACCAAGAATGAGATATGGAGTTGGGATATGTCACTCTATTAGTTAAAAGTAAATAATTTTATTCCACCAGTTTGTGTTGCATTTACTGTAGAACGTACTAAAAATAAACTTGATGAGGTGTTGCTTAAATTTTCAATTAAAAGAGAAGTTTGAGCACCTTAAGTAGGCCTAATAGTTATGGGGAGAGTGTCAAGAAAATGAGGGCAAACAGTTACGTCTGCTTGAGACAAATTTTGCCCATGGAACCTACAACGGGGTTGGCGCAAATGAGGTAATTGCAGGCAGGCTGTGTATACAGAGTGGGGTGAACTCGATGAATAAGGATATAGAGAAGAATCACGCAGTTACGGTGCCTAATTGTAGGTGAGGTGCGGCGAAAGATCAAAAAGACAAGTAATATAATTATAAGCAAGTTGATGTTTTGGAAGCACGTTAGACGGGTAGAACGGCGGGTCGTAATGAGAAAATGAGCGCGACTGTTTCCAACTTAGTGAAAAAGGACAATCTCAACATACAGTTGTTTATGAAAACCTATGATGTGATACTTGTGTTGGATGATGTTCAACTACATTTTGCCATTACAAACGGATTTCACATCCAAGAATAACTCTGACAGTAAAGAAACACGTGCTGATGTCGTCTGTCCATTATACGAAGGAGGACTTTATTTACAATAGATAACAATAAAGATTTATAAGTCTACTGACTAGGTATGGCATTCAGCTGTTCATTAATGTGGATAACTATGTTTACTGTTTACGAACATAAATGTTCGAACAACTTCTGCGCATGCTCATAATGAAGAACATGTGGATAAGGAAGCATACATCACCTGCAATTGCATCATCATTAAATTGTACTTGTGTTTATTTTAACTATCAAGAGAACAGATTGAGAATGTAATTGGTTTAAATGGTATAATTGGCAAACGAAAACAGTAATTACAGCATAATGGATTATATTTATAAAATTTAAGTTATGTTGAACTGGCACAAGGAATATGAAATATTAGAATATTAGATTAGCTGAGAAGCAGGTATTGAGAAGACGAATTATGTAGAGTATTCAATTTATTAGAGATGAAAATCCGGTACAAGTAGTAACTTATTGGATGTAGGACCACAAAAACTGATGTAGTCAATTGAAGAAACCTGTTGTCATGCTCAGGGCTCGCGCCAGCTAGAGATGAGGGGAGAGTGAGAGATTTGTAACCTATATAGGCTAATATGAATAGTATAATAAGGTGAGAAGATAGAAAATATAGGATGTATATATAAAAGTTAAATATAATAGAACTTAAATCAGCAATATTAAAATTAATTGTATATAGATAATAATAATATTATATAGATATAGATATATTATAAGATTTTGATATCCATATATTATATAATTATATATATATCTAAATTGTTACAAAAGACCAGTATGATAACTGATCCTGAGGTATTTATTCTTTAAAAAACAAAAAACTCCTGAATTCAATCTATAAGTTCAAAAATGTTTCAGTATGTCGTAAGATATATAATATAATTATTATATATAATATATATATATAGTATGATATATCTATATATAGTATATATGATGTATACTATACTTATATATATAGAAGAAGACTATATATTAAAGATTAAAGGCAGAAGTAATTGAGTCGATGGCAACTAGTTTTCAGATGATGGATATGAAGAATATATGACAGTCAGGAGGTACGTATTATCATGATATATATTATTATATATATATATATATTATTACCCGTATATAATTATATATGGTGGCAAGTGACGGTTGTAATAAATATATAGTAGCAACATTAATATTATGATAGTTTTTATTTGGTCTACTATATATATATATAATCAATAATATTATTAGATATTATAATAATTTATTATGATATATTAATAATAATTGTTTTATATATTATATTTTATACTCTCTCTCATATTATATTTATATATAATATATAAGTATTAACCGCAGCGGAGATTCTTGTAGTTGGGGTGTTATGCTTCCTGGTTAGTTTTCATTACTTAGTGTGATAAAATGGTGATGGTCGAAAACCATAAATAGGGTGAATCGAATTTTTTTGTGTCATACCGCCTCCCCCATGGACCTCGCCGAACAGCAATCTAGATACGATGACTTGTCATCATATGTTTATCTTTTTAAGTCTTCTTCCTCTTAAACTCCATTGTCACTCTCGAATTAATATATCTAATTATCGTTCAATCCTCGGTCCTACTACCAACAGTTTCCAATCTTAGTGGTTAGTTACTCGCGTTTTGCGGAACCAGACATACTACTGCGATTATTAATTACCTTGTGTGAATATTCCATAGCATGCCTTCGAGTTCCTGTGCTATTGCTTTTGAGCATCCATACCTACCTCCAGCTTACTGGGGAAGGCCAAGAGTCAAGTTGTACATAGTTATTATAAGTATATTAGTGTCTGAATATATAAATATATATATAAAAAATATATAAATTACATAACAAGTGTTTGTGCCAAAATTTAATTAATAGTATATAGGTATATATAGTATAGATATTTTATATTATTTGTTATATTAATATATTATATAATTATATATATATTATATATATATAATAGTAGTATATATATAGTAGCGCTGTTTCGTGTCTCAGGACATGGATTATTGTTCTGTCCCTTTGTTAGTTTGCTGGAAGTATAAAATTATTTATTTTAAGTGCATTATTTAAAACAATACTTAAGGAAAACTGACCAGCTGAAATACTTCAAAAACTTTACATTATTAATAAACAAAATATGGTTTTACTTGGTAGACCTCTGTACTTTTTTATCGGGCCCGATTTTTCCGATTTTTTTTCTCTTTTTTTTTATACTTTTGTCATTCAAACATTTGATTGTTCGAAGATACAATAGGCGTAATAAAAATTGGTCACTGGTTTTTATGCTACTCATGATAATTAGGTTCATAGAAAAGTGTTAGGAATTATGAAAATTAGTGTATGCTCTATAATTCATATTTAATAGCATTTTTTGTAAAAGTTCTTGAATATTGAACCACATAAAAATTAATAATACCTCACGTTACTAACGATCTACTTAAATAAAGAAATGAAAAAATAACCCATTCTTATAACAACAAGATCATATTATGTTATTATTTTATTAATTTATGATTACATATCCGTAAATAAATATATCTTACTATTATATAGATATGTATATATAGTATATTTATATATATTGGTATATACTATATATGTTTATATATATGACTGTATTCATATATATATATTCATATATGTATATATAATATAGTTACCAAAGTAGTATATATATTATTATTATTGCGTACAAATATGAACATTGAAAAGGAAAGTGACCCTGAAGGGGGGGGGGGGGTAGTACTGATCCTCACGCTTCAAAGGAATGGTACTTCTGGACAAAGGTTAGCTCTTCTTATTCAATTTGAATCTATATGACTACATCCCACATTTTTTTTCTCCATAATGGAAGCGTGCACATAAATATACAAACTGTCCTTGTGGTTTAAACGATCAAGTAGTTGAAGTTCAAAAATATATTTACCGTAAACAATGAATAGAAAGATTAAACTTTAAAAAAAATTATTATAATTTACGAATGTAACTGAAGGCCCAGTATCAATTCAATTTTCTCTACACTTATTACATCCGTAATTCCGGTAAAGTCGGAAAAAGGAGTCATAGTCAGAACCATAACAGGAACTCAACCAGAAAAAACAGAAAATTTTTTATCTTCACACCAATGTTAGTAATAAAAATTAGAGATTTATTCAATTTAAGTTAGAATATAAAGTTTACGATAATAATAATAATAATAATAATAGATAATAATAATAATAATTAATACATAATAATTTAATAAGTAATAATAATAATATATAATAATAATAATAATAGAAAATTAAAAAGTGTATTACTTAATTATTGCTAACTTGTCAAACTAAGTACATTACATTGTAAACATGGCCTATTTCATAGCGTCATTTTGTGTTTTTTATAATATTATTATTTTCATTTATAAGTGATCATTATTTATGAGTGATACTATATATAGTTATAATTAGTAAATTACTATAATGTATTATATATAGTATATATATATATATATATATATATGTATTATATTTTATATATATATATATAATATATTATATATCTCTCTTCAATCCCCCTTTATATACCACAGATGGAGATAGGGGCGTAACATGCTAAGAATCAGTAGTGTAGTTAGGGAGAGCTGAAGCGTGGGGACGAAAGGAAAAGCCTCCCTCTACCCTTAAAGCGATCAATGCCGCGGTCTGTCGAGTCCCCACACCAAAATTCCCCCAGTTAGGGGCTTGCCCAACACCGCTGAACTGGCACCTACTCAACTGTGATTTTTGATGGCTGTGTGCAATCCGAGGGAGTGGTGGTGGGCTACTCCTAGTGTGGTGGATTAGTTCATTGAACAGGGCGCCATCTTTATTGATAGTTAAATTTGCTGGCGTTGATGTTAGTTTCTTTTTGGTCTAGGGTGCTCGATAACAAACTCGTTAATAGTTCGAATCTAGCGAGTGATGCAGATCATTTTCTGTTTGTTTGTTAGCCATTGTTCCAGTTAGGTTCTATATATTAGTTTGTAATTCTCTGCATGCGTTGTATTCTCTAAATGGAATTGATTGATTCACTTTTGCTGTATTTGTCAGCAATCATCAAACGATAGACTAATGTGTTATCTCACCAAGGGAAGGAATGGTAAGTCCATAAGGAGGTATAGGTGACAGAATGGGTCTCTATATGAACGGGAGCGAATTGGTGTCCTTATTAAGGGACTGCTAACCTGTGACGACAGACCAAGATTTGCTATTGTATTTTTTTTTGTCATTTTTGGGATTATGTCTGTATTTAAGACTATGTCTATTAAAAGATGTCGGTGATGAGGGACTGTATTCAATGCCTTGTTGATGTCTATTTGACTATCATAAAGACGAGTACGGCGCGAGGGGGGCGGG
>JABUQX010125907.1:0-18204 GCA_015478945.1 Trachelipus rathkii
TACAACCTGAAGAAGTGAATCACCTTCATTATATATTTATTGATATATATATTATTCAATGTATTTAATATTATATTATTATACTATTATTATATTCCATAACTATTATTATTAAAATTAACTATATTATTAATTATTATTATTATTATTATTATTATTTTATTATTATATTATTATTATTACTATATTATAACTATTAACTATTATATAACTATTATTATTTTATTATTATTATTATTATAACTACTTATTTATTATTATTATAACGTCTGTGCATCTCCAATATTCTCATATCATGTTATCTTATATTAACTATTATTTATTATCCTATTAATTATAATCACTATTATTATTATTAATCTATTTTATTGTTTCCTCATGATCAATTTTTTGAATATTAATATTATTATTATTCAGTGTATTATAACTATTATTATTTATCTATTATTATATAACTATTTATTATTATAACCTCACTTCATTACAAATATTGCAATAATTGCTTAACATATTATTATTGTTTATTATTAATAAACTATTATTATACTATCATTAATAAATATTATTAATTATTAACATCTATTATTATTATTATTATTATTATTATCTTTATTCACTAAAATATATTATTAATTATTAATTATATATTATTATTATAGCTATTATTATAAATATTAATTATTAATTATTATAACTGTTTTATTATTAGTTATCTATTATTATTATAACTATCTATTATTATTATTATTATTATTATTATCATTTATTTATTATTATTATTATTATTATTATCACATTAATTCAAGCATTATATCTAATTATTATAACCTTATTATATAAGACGCACACAATTCCACATAAACATCTTATAAAGATTAATGTGCCAACACGAGATCAAGCACACTTAATGATTTTCGCAGAACCCTTCTACCGAACCTTGCTCGCTTTGATTGTAATCTCTCTCTCCGATTAAATATGTGTATCATTCTAATTTTATATAGACTCGAGTTACGGGATAGAGAAAAGTAGGGTGGTATAATCCGGAAATTTAAATTGAGGGGATTTGATCTCAATAACAATCGATACAATGATACGGAAAAATAAAGAACAACTTACAAAATAAACTCTCTTTATTTTTTCTTTGCAGTCAGTTTCACCTCTAATATTGATTTTAAAAGCTCACATATTTGTCCGATAACCTCGACAAATGACATTATATGAACTACCACTAGCCCTCGCTTTACTAATCTTAATTACGACATAAAATATTTTTATATATCGTAATTTCAAAAAGTGCAAAACTTTATTTCCAGATTTTTGACGATCTTACCTATTTCTTTTCACTGCAACGCTTTTTAATAATAAGTGACATAATTATGGATGAAGGAAAACCGCGAGCTTTAAACTATTCTTGAAGAGTAATGACGCTTGTTTATTTTAGGTTATTGCGGGACTGAGCATTGCGAATTGTCCTAGATGTTTAGAGCTTTTCGGTCACACGTTAGAGTCTAACCCTCCCAGCGAAGCGACAAAGAGTCCAATTCCGAATCCCCGGCCTGACCTGGGAGAGTAAAATCTCCTTTGACCTCATTCCGTATAGATGTAGATTTAAATAAGTAAACACAGGAGATTATATTGAACTCTCCGATCTAAAGCGACTGTGATATCGGGTGAACACTGAGAGTGTAGAGACATGATTACCAGTCGTATATTAAGCCTCTGCCGGGTACAGGCAATCACGGTAAATTACGAAGCGTCTAGTCAGCCTGATCAGATCGCAATATCCACAGTTCCGTAACATATTATTTTAAACTATATCTTACTATATAACATTAGAGAGTAATGTCTGACATTATCTTTGCCGTTATAGAAGAGCCGAATTCAGGGGGGGAGAGAGTAAATTTGATGATGCCGATTACCATAGATTAGACTTCGGAGCTATATCATAATACTATTGTGAGATTTTTATGATGCCTGTCTCTATATTATATACTATTATTACCTAAACGTATAGTTATATCATGAGAATAGTATATAAGTATCTGTTAATTATAATATATAGTATTTATGAGTATATTAGTATATAAGTCCCAGAACTTCGACTATATTATATTATTTTCAGAAAAGCTATATTATTAAATTACCTTAGCTCACCAGTATATATATATCACCAGCCTAGATTTAAGCCAGATCATTATTAAGTTAAATATTAATTATATATATATACTCACCATTATGTACCAAGCATTTATGATATATATATACATTTTTTTGGCTTTCAGTTCATGCATTGATCTATTCAATTCCAAATTATTCCACTATTAGATATACTCATGATTGCCCTGGAGATTTCCACCTTTTGATTTTCACTCTGCCTAGTTAACGAACAAAATGTTAACTTTGCATAAGTAACTTGTACCAGAGCTAGCGTAAACTAAAACTTTATATCACACGTGTGTAGGCCGGCAAACCAGGAAAAACTTTAAGACAACAAAAATGGGTAAAGAGCGCACATTAAGGCACAATAATCTCCACAGATGAAATCCGCATGCATAGGAGCTGTAAAAGGTAGAGTGAATTGTATATTGCTCGATAATTCATCAGATGTATACTATATATATTATTAGAAAACAAGTTCTAATGAAAGATCCAGATGCTGCATAACTGAAATAATACAGTGTACCTAAATAACTGTTTCCACGTTTCAAGACTGTTATGAATTGAGCTTTTGAGAGTTCAATAAAGGCTATGATAATAAATTCGACCCTTAGGGGAGAGATCTATAAACCTAAAGGTTGCTAAAGTACAAACTAGGCTGAGCAAGAACACACTACGCCTTTGCCACTATCAATATCACCATCTTACAAGAGGTGTTACAATCTGCTTTCGCTAGATCAGTATACAACAAGAACTCAATATCAATATTTAATCTTTTACCACTATTTTACAAAACATATAATAGATATGTAGATGACCATATTATTTACGGTCTATTTGTTTGTGTAGTGGAAAACCCTTGGAAGACCGGTAGAAAGACTATTAATACCTGAATTTTTACGGTTGAGAACCTTTCTCAATTTTATCCTGGCCTCTTCTAAAAATTATAAATCAACACTATAATTGGAGATTGACCTAAGTCATCTGTTGAGAGTGAAAAGACTCTTTAGTACAGGTAGTAATTAAAGGTGATATAATATTATAGTGAAAATAATGATAAAATCTTAACAAATGAAATATAGACTTGTTGCATGTAATAAAATATAAAATATTAGTGTGAATTGTATCTCGTGTTTTTCTACATTACATATATATATATATGTGATTGAGAAGTTATATGAGTCAATTTAAAATCTGATTTAGAGTATATTTTTGACAAATCAAATGTCTATAAGGAAATAAAAATATAAAAATAGAAGCCGAGAGAGGTGTTACATGAAAATGTGTTTAATCCGTGTGGAATTTTTTAGACTAAAAATAACACCTAAAATAAGGTAATGAGCCGAGGAGGAATTAAGTATAGAATTTACAAAATTAAAAAGTAATTAAAAACCCGACAAAAAGTCCAATAACATCTGGCAGGGAACCCAAGCAAACTAGTTCTTGGGAAGCACATAGCCCATCTAGGAATTTATTTGTTATTTAGTTGTATCTATCCTAATATGAGAAAAGAGGTAAGCTTGTCAAGGTGCATTATTTCTGAATGATTAAACGGTTGGCAGTTTATGGACACATGGTACGTATAGATTCAGTCGCCATTTTATAAGGGAATACATATAGTAACCTCCTCGGCCATAACCTGTGTAGAAATTTCTACGCCTGAAAACCAAATAATCATCGCCACCGATTATCTCAGCAAATAAAAGCCGATTATTCATAATGATGCATCGTAAATTTATCGGGAAAATGATAAATTATAGTTCTTATATTAAATGCAAAAATGGCCGATTAGGCGCATTTCAATGAGCATTAATCACTTTTGCTCTGCAAAATTTTAGACATCATTCGTGAGAGCGTAATACTCTATGGAATATAAAACTTTTAAAGGTGTTTATGCATTGAGGTAACAATAATTTACAGACTACATAGTTGCAGCTGCATATATATTAAGTACTTATTATGAAAATATTATAATTATAATGAGAGGTTTGAAATAACGTCAAGTAGCTTACCTATAAAACGAGAATCTGTAACAGAATATATCAATGAGTATAAGAATAAGGATATACCCAATATATAGTAGTAGTGATATAGAGTTTTACAAAGGTAAAGCTTAGCTTTTGAGGTAGAGTTATATAGTAATAAAATATAAGCTATTATAAAATACATATATAATCATATATTCTATTCATGCATTTGAATGTAAAATAATTATAAAGATTCGACTTCATCTGTAGGTGCTTCACCAAGAACTTGCATGTGAGTATTTTATTTCCACTAGATTCCACGTGTATTTTACTAATATATACATTTGGAACTACTCTCATTATATATGTGACCATATTACATGAACCCAATAATAAATGACAAATGTCAAAAAACCTAGAGGCCCATCGCAGAGAGTGTTCGTATTAATGAACAATAGGACACTACGAACATACTATACAAGGACCTTATGATTCAAGGAATTCCACACAGGCATAGAGAAACTGGGGGTATTAAGGTGTAGAGTGAAGTATCAATCGAACAAGATGACAAATTCACCAGAAAAAATGTCATTGCCACGCCGGAGTGCGTACATACGGAAGTTTTTATTTAAGACAAGATCAGTACATTTATCTAGGGCCCCATGTGCATATATAAATCCGGTAGTAGTTGGAATTAAGTAGTCGAGTGACCCAAAGTATGAGACTATATCTAAACTCCTGGAGGATTTAGAATGATAAAAATATAAAGCCGATTTAAGATACAACTTAAAAAACCATTAAAACTAATATTTCCATTGTTTTAATTGTAGAGAGAAATTTTTGAGAATACCAAGTAAACAGTGTGTTTATTCTTTTAAACCCTGCGTAACTCACGAATAATAATTTTACACAAAGATTTATCTAAGTCCAATCACCGAAATGCGAGAGAAGTGTAAAGGCAAAAAAAAAATAACAAGTTCTTCTACATTTTGCTTACTTTGAATGTGAATAATTACGGAGAGGGATATCTGCTGCTAATTTGTAATATAAAACCAGGTAAAGATACTCTATTAAATTATAATTTTTTTCTTTTACAACGCACATCGTGTAAGGTTAAAGAAAATCACTCCTATATAATAAGAGCGGCTGTCACCCTATGGTTAGACAGCGCTATTTTTTGTGGATTGAATTATTGGAGTATGAAGTGGGGATAGACTAATCCAACAATTTTTATATTTTATAACCCTCCTCCCCATCGTATTCTTGTCCCGCAGGATTTTTTTTTTTATAAATCTACATAATTAACTATGAATTAGAACTTTATATTCCATGTATATCATATAAATACAAATCTACTTCCCATACGGAAGTAACTCAACCAACCTGTGGTTAAATGATCCTTTCTACATAAAACTTAAGAAGAAGGATCGAGTCAAGAGGATTTAGAGTACATGAGATTCTTCCTGTTCAGGAATGGCGAGACAGATAGTGAGTGTTGGGAACATTTCTCTCTCCCTCCACAAATTATGATATTTTTTAGTTGCTCGGAGAATGGTGAAGGTTGTTATATCATTCAGTGTTATGAATTTAACGTTATTATAGTTGAAAGTTTTTTTTTACTAATTAGTCGTAGCTATTTTGTTTATATGCATTATTGTTTGGAATGTAGGAAGAAAAATATGATAGCCATCAAAGATATCAAAAACTGAGATAGCGTACTGTAATTAACTTGCTTCGTAAAATAACACCCTATCGCTGCTAAAGTGTACAAGACGTTAAATTGAAACCATTTTGCGGTCACCGGTCCACCTTCGGAGTACCTAACGAGGCTTACCTTCTATGGATTGATAGCGCAATATTGCTCCCAAGAGAGAAGAGTTTGAATTTTTTTTGTGCTATTAATTGCAGAAAATGTCATTTCTATGGACTATCATAGCCTATTTATTATTAAGTTAATTTAAACAAATCTATCTTTCTTTTTAAAATAGTATAATATTTTGCATTAAAATATAGAGTAAAATATGTAAATAAAAACCAATTTGAAATTAAACACAACATAATAATAAATAAGTAATATATAATCTTATATAAAGAATCTAAGTTAGTAGTATATATAAATCTTAGCGGGTAAATATACTCATATGTGACATTTATTATTCCTCACTCGACTCACCATGGCATACTGAGTTAATCAAATAATAAGTAACTATAGGTATGGTGAGCTGATATACTTCATGAATATCATATATCCACTACTTATAATGTTGTAAGTAGTAGTAGTTAAATTAACTATCTGTGTAGGAAGAATACTCACTCAAATATAGACTCCTACATGAAACATAAAAGATGTAAATAGTCAGATATATAATCGTAGTAAACTGATACATTATATAAACCATATAAATAACCTATATAACTTCAATGACATCGCGCACCAGGCGTTCTAAGTTTAAGCCAAAATCAAAAATTGAATATTTTTCTCTCTATAACACGAGATTCAATATATTATTAACGTTTAACTCATAGTGAGTAATTATAGGCTTTTAAAGTATATATTAATATATAAATATAATTGATTATCATATATATATACATTGTAGGTAAAAATGTTTTCTTTCATCGCATTGAATGTTAAGTTAATTAAATATAATTTCCTCCACAGAGAGAGTATATATAGTTATAAATTCCAATAAATGTATCCTGTCTGCATCTATATATTCTATCTACTTCACTGAATATAGATTCAGACTACATACTTTTGACCTCCTGTTACTAGCGTGCATATTAATATTATTATATAGATGCCAGCTTAGAATAATTTTGTTGATGTATTATATATCCCCTTCCGCTTTACAAATCATTGTAATTAGTAATTGTTCCCACATTTCGAGTTATGCACTAAGTTCCTATCTATACTATTTCGAGGAGGTTAGTATTAATAAAGAACTAAGTATAGATATATGCCAAGTAATTTACAAGCAATATAAAATGTGAAGCACGGCTCACCTAGAGAGGTGTAGTATCCATAATATTAAATATTATTTAATCCTATAATTCAATAGTATTGTTTCACTATCATCTATTTGCTGTAAGTTAAAAAGAATAGTAATATAGTTCTAGTGATTAAATATTTTAATTTAGAAATAATTCAGAAACTAAGAAATATAGGTAATATTCAGATAATAGGATATCATAATGGATATCGTATCAGAAGTGAGAGGACAAGTGTGTGGTTATAATTATAGGTACCTTGACATTCTGAAGGGTACGGTGAGAGCATTTTTTGTGCTGGTTCGCCACTAGAATTGCAGTAGAGTAAATGTTTTTGATAACTGTAAATCTCAGTCCAGCGAAGGATTCTGGCAGGTGTTTTGACGGATCCGCAAGGGGCATTGCTGATATGCAGTGCAACTGTGCGCACCTTAAATCGGACTGAAAAGGAAATCACATTCAAGGATGGGAAAAATAGATCATGAAGAGAGAGGAAGAAGGGAAGCTATGATGGATTGGGTTAAGATAGGGCTAATACTGATAATGTGTGTAGTCGTAAAGGTTTGCATACTTTATTCGTTTTTCTGGATGACAATTTAAAAACACCTATTATCCAATGATGCTGTTATTGAACCACACGATAGGGTTGCCGCAGGTGCTGAGGAGCCTAAGGAAAGACAATAATAAATTGTTGATCCATCGATGGGGCCCAGGTAGGTTGTTAGGAATACAGACAAGTACACTGTGTTCTGTGAGGTAATGAGTTCTCGGCGATGATATGCCTATCGTATTCCGTGATGTGTAGTTGTTGGGCTATGTTAAGGCCAGTATTTCAAGTCGCAGAAAATGTACAGCGTTCATAATCATTGTTTATAGTGTTATTTACAGTTGGACTGTCAGAAAGTTGGTCAGGTCAGCCTGGATGTTTAGGATTGGTCATAGAGACTTATAGCTGGGAAAGGATCGATGATTAGACACACCCATCTATACAACGAGCAACATAGAATACATTTGAGCCACTTAGTCGATTTAAGAAACGGTAACTATTGCCGCCTCGTCATTATGGGCTTATTATGATTACTGTAGGAGTAGTGGCACCACTCGAGTATAAACTATTGATTACCTTCGACGAGGGCTGGGTGGCCTTGACCGCCGTGGGCACGGGGCCTAGACGATAGGCACGATACGAGAAAACAGAGAATATGCTCCCGCACAATGTGTCATGCATGACAACCTTTCCCACTGGGCAGTGTTTACAGACATTGTTAAGCAGAACATACTTAGAAAATTTTCACCCAAGTCGGGTCGAGATTCATGTACAGTATTATATTGCGAAAATGCCAAAGTTATTATCTTTGAAAGCCTCCTCACCTCGGCAATCAAAATACCACATGCTTTGTTCAATAACATAAGCATTAGTCTAGTCTTGTTTCCCCTCTTTCTGTCTAATATGTTTTATATATATATGCATATTTTTTAAATATATTATTTAACATGCTATCTTTTACCGTTACTACGCAAAAGATATAACTTAACCTTACTATTCTATTATATATATATATGGAGCATATATATATATATACATAGTATATAGTCTATATTTATATTTATATACTCATTATAGTATATCTTATATTAAACTAATCCTAATAATATATATATTATATATATAAATCATTCAAATCAACATAGAACACATATATACTTATATATACAAGATTGTCGAAATAAGAGGGTTTGTATATCTTGATCCTCATCGAAATCTTCTCTCATCAATCATATAATACATAGATATTTCTTCTTTAATCTCTTAATGCCTAAACTTTCATCTTTTCACTTTTGCCTTCACTTTCCATAATTCTTCTGTATTATACATATAATACTATATATACTAATACCATATATATTATACTATTATATATTATATATATATTTGAAAAAGAATATCAGGATATTCCGAGTATATTTTATTATAACCATATAGGCACTATAATGTCAAATAAGATATATATATATATACTATTATTTCGGGATCATACTGTCTCTTTGTTTTTTTACCCGTATATTGACTATATATTATACTGGTTGATTAACATAATATATATATATATATATTATATGATATTTTATATATACTTATATATAATTATATTACCTTTCGGGAGTGCATTTAGCCTACTATAAATAATAGTTTATCAGTCATTTTCCTGTATACATGTTTCACTCAGGTTGAAGTCTATATCTATACTATAGTGAGATACTTCCACTTAGAGTAGCGTATATATATACCTAGTGCTAATTATTTCTAACTGTATTATATTTTATAGATTTTCATAAATATTTCATATTCATAAAAAATCAATTTTGTTATTAAATATTATTAGAGTTGAAACTAGACATTATTCTAGGATGGCTTGCCTCAATATGTTATAGTTAGTAATTTACAGTAATTATGCTACATTCAGCCTCTACAATTCACTTAGAATAAGATCAAGTGGTCCAGAATACATATTCTTATGGGGAGATTTACATTTGGGGGAGACTATTTTGGGAGATGTTCACGTTTAAAGGGGAGATGTTATCTTTAATGGTCTACTTAATTATAAAAATTGATATTTTTATCTCGTGTCCGAATATATTGGCTCTCACTAAATAATCCCTAGTCTTCTCTAATGTTTATTAAGGGTCCTATTTCAAACGACACTATGGAGCTAATTACTTGCAAGGACTAATACCATTTTTCGTATCAATAATTCCTGTATGATTCTAATAATTCGGATCTTTATTTCGAGCTCTGATCAAGCGAGGATTATATCTCTCTTAAATTTTGCACCATTATTTACTTAATAAATTTAAACATAGCTATGCCAAAATCTTGTTTTCAGTTTCACAAAATTAATTTTATCTTAAATATAATAACATATGAATAATAATAATAACAAGTAATAATAAACTCAATAATATAATAATATAATAAACTAGTAACAAAAATATATATAATTATTTGAATTACATATATTGAATTATATTTACACTTACTGTTAGGATAACTCGTGCAGGTGATTAATCTCTACATTAATTACACAATATAGAAATTTGATAGATAAATATTCATTGTAAAAGAGAGACATAATAATAATGGTATGTCATTGCACTCAGAGAAGAAATTTCAGATTCTTAGTCATTTATTCAGAGAATATAAATTAAAAATAAATAATAATTTCGCTTTAATCCAACAAAAGATACTATAATAGTAACAATCAAAATAAATAATAATATAATAATAAATATATAATAATAAAATAATAATAATAATAATAAATATAAATAATATAATAATATAATAAATTATAATAATAATAATAATAAATAAATAATAATAATATAATAAATAATAAAAAATAATATAATAATAATCATAATAATAATATAATGAGAGCAATGAAGATAGAAAAGGGATATACTCAGTTTTTAATTATTTCTCCGTTGTTATTATTATTTATCTAAATATAAATGGCATGGGAAATCAACAACTGTCCTTAATATTTTACGGAGAGTGAGCTCTGCAACCGCTATATATGGGTGTATAGTTTTTTATTCTTTTGTCACACTTGAATCGCAAAATTAATAAAGATTATTTATTACCTATCAGTATATGTATTATTAATATATTATCACATTCGAAAGTTCAAATAAAAATAAATTTATAACATACCTCCCATAGCAATGGCGCGGGTAGCAACCGAGAAACATCCTTCTGTATAACCCACGCTGACTTCTTCATTAATTCCATGAGAAGTATAAATTCGAAGTCCTTAAGGGGAATTTTGTGTTAAAAATTAGATGGAGGAAATAAGAATATGGAACCGATCTTGGAGGCCAACTTGAGCTTCACAGTGAATACTATCTCCATGCATTAGATTCTGGAGATATCACACACTATTATAATAAATTCCAAAAACAATTACTTTCCCCACTTCTAAATAGTTACTTAATTTCCAACTTTAAGTGCTTGCGGGAGGAGGAAGCATTAAGGTTGGTTCTATCTCTAAAAGTATTTCCAGTAATGTGAAAATAACAGAGTTTATAGCAACACTTACCCCTCAAGGTATTAAGATAAATTTCGATGAATATTAAGAAGATAAAGTTATAATTACAATTGTTTGTTTTACCGGAACCGGTTATTTTAAAATAATGGAGGCGGAGTTAAAACCGGTAAAAATTATACCGGCATCGAAACCCTCATTAAGGCAGTATCTCACAGATCGTCATGTGAGATACTGCCTCATTAAGGCAGTATCTCACCTGACGATCTCCCTCACAATCTTCCCCTTCCTACTTGGAAGGAAGGGAAGATGTTTAAAATGGCAGAAATTTGCCCGATTTCCTCAACACCCATCCCAAGGTCACACGCCAGTGTGGGGATAATGATTAGACAGATTCCAACTATACTTCCCACCAGCAATTTCCTGCAAGGGGTTGGGCGCATCTTCTACACCATCGTTGCTCGGCTTTTCTGTCAATGGCGGACCAGACAAATATCAAGTAATGATATTGAAATAAAATAAATGACATTTTTATTTATCATTCATCATTCGTCCGACATTCATCACGTCATACATTGTAAAACAGGAGGTATAAAATAATTTGATTCCTTCTTTACTTTTTGGCAAACCGATCAAATTTCTTCGTGGACTCCGGTGCAGGCCCGTGAACCAGCGATTGAGAAGGAGCGTTTTAGAGCGCTAAAATACCATTTTGAATTTGTCCTTTAAAAATGCTCGTAATTTATTATTGTTATTTTTTTTTTACTTGCAATTTATTTTTATTATTAATGGGAATAATCTCAAAAAGGAATTTGCATTTGCAATGTGAGTCAGCATTTCCTCTCCACCATAACATGCGAATTATTTGGTTTAATATTAACATTTAACCGGAGCATCTTTAACCTCAATTAAACATCTGAATTCAAATCCGCACATTTCTTTATGAAAAAGTTCATTTAAATTTAAATAAGATTGGAAAAATCAACATTTGAATTAATATTATCTGAGTATTACCGTATCTAAATTTGAGGTTAACTATTCATTACATGTGATTTAATTTAAATAAGTTATTGGGAAAATCAAGTGATTTAATCATTATTATATTACCAAGTTCTATTATTATAATAATTACACCTTTATCAATTATGAATATTTAATTAGCCATTATAGGCAGTCCCATAAACTATTACTCACCTCATATTAATTTACATACCTTAAAGCGGTAATAAATATTGAATTAATATTATTTATGATTATCAAGTCATTAATTATCGCACTGTAGCAATCATTTGAGATAAACATAACATAAAACTAAGCTTCTTATATTATAATAAACTAGTACTATTTCATACGAATACTATTTAGTCTTATACCCTATGTTAGCATTAATATATCAAAATAGTTTTTTAATTGACATCCAATTAAAAAGCTCCAATTCTCACTATAAATATCTACATTATTAATTTCAATGTTCATAAGAATATAATGTTATTACATAGATGCAACTTATAATTACATATTCCTTATGACGTTATATCGAATAATATATTATATAATATATCACGCTAATATAATAGATTTTAATACAAAATTTTTAACTTATTCACATTATTAATAACTTATATTATATTACTAATAGGTAATAGTTTGACTGAACTTATAGGAGTCTTATTATTATTAATAGCAATAATTATTTCGATTTATTGAGCCACCACATGGAAATAATTCTAATATTTTATCATCATTACAATTTTAGTTATAGGCATATTTCATTGACAACTTCAAGAGTAATATGCACGTATTATCTAGACAAAATTTTACGCCTTACAAAGTAGTAATCAACTAATTTATACTAATAATATCCAAATAATTATCTGATGACCTATAGGTCTTGAAGCTACTGAATTTTAGACATTATCTTTATTTATTATATTTATAATATATACATCTATATCTTCATTATTACTTTAAAGTGTATACCTTCACGGCATATGCATTATCACGTTTAGTATTATATTTAATTTATAAACTCATCATTTGAGACATATGAATAGAATTACGTTTAAGATTACATTAGCAAAATTTTATAGGTGGTTTCGATGTATAAAGCTTAATTCTCGAGCCCTATTATTACATTATTTATTATAACATAAGCGTTTAAAAACCTTTCACTTTTGGCTAAACTAGGTGATTGGAACTTTTATATCTTGACTCAAACAAAACGCGCACTAACAAAGCGATTCTTTAGCCTAATAAACTATGGACTTAAAATCTGCACAATTAGCAAGTGCAGTTTGAAAGAGCTTACCAGGTCACATCCCAAATTTTGTCCCTTATTTTTTCTAGGATCCACCAGAATCTGGGGACAGAATAAACAGGTCCAGAAATGGTTCGTCCGAAAGGCTCTGTCCATGGGACTAATAAATTTCTAAGTAAGGTTTAAATAATGTTTTTCAGTAAAGTGTTTTACTATATGTGTTTTCGTATTTATCAATGATTCTCTAAACTCTTTATAGTTATGCAAATATACAAAGGTTTTATTATCTTAAAAGATATAGATATAAAATATTAAAAATTTTCACTTTCGTAATATAAAATATAAAATACATGATTTTTTACCATTAAACAGAATAGAGTATCCTAAGAATGCACAACACCATTTCAACGCTTATAATATCCTCGAGAAAAAAATAAACCTACAAGGTTGAAATTTAAAAAGCAAAATGCGCTAGTCTTGAAAGAGAATAGGCGAAATCCTGAGATTACGGGTAGTGAAATCATTCAATATTTATCCTAGAAGTGAGTTTGTGTTTAAAGCGTTTTAGGGCATTCCACCTAATATTTAATAATACCTTCTTAAAATTCAGTAATATCTTATCAGCCTCATGATGGTATACTTAATTAATATAAAGTTTAATATAAAGTGACCTTGATCCGATTGAGATTATTCTCTATTATAAAGAATTGACTTATTATTTAGGTAGAAATATATGGTGTTCAGACAAAAATGATAAACTCGCGTTAAATGTGAACCTATTTATAAAGCCTTCTATGTTAATATTATAATTTATACTTTATTTATATATATAATATTAGTTGTTTTAAATTTTTTTAAACAGTTAAACCCCCATTGGGTTAACCACATAAAAGACCAATTTGTAAACCCCATTAAGAAAAACCATTGCATAAAATGATTTTAAAAAATATTAGTTTTTTTAAGTGTGAAATTTTCTTAGGCATATTGATATGATTTCCTCAATTTTTCAATTGGTGGAGTATTTGTACTTTTATTATTTATATTCTGCTGATTATATTATTGGCTGAGGAATGATTATAATAATAATCTTATATTATATATATATATTAGTAATAAAATATATAAGACAAACATCGTATGAGAGATATATTAATAATTATATATATTAATTAATAATATATAATATATATATATATATACATATATATATATCTATATATATATATAAATATAATATATCTATAATATTTAATATATTAATTATTATATATATATAAATATATATATATATAACATTATATCATATACTATATATATATAGATATATATATATTTATAGTATATATATATTATATATATTATATATATATATAATTATATATTATAATATAATATATATATATATATATTTGTAACTTTAACCATGTTTAAAACATGATTCTTGTTTGGGAGCTCTTGCGAAGTTCAATTTTCGTACCCATCGATGGCCTTACATTTGCAAAGTTTATAATAGAAACTCATGGTGTGTGTGTGTGTGCCGATGAATGTGCGTTTACGTGAACATGTATATGTACGTATATTAACTAGAGTGAATTGCTGTTTATATTTGCGAAAAATATTAACATGGAGCTAGACAGCTTAAACCACCACTCAACAGGCAAGATTTAAAACAAAAGTAAAAAGGAGGTTGCATCAGGCAGCTAACAGAAGCTCACTTATGGCGTAATTTTTTAACCCAAGATTCAGAGCCGGCAGTACTTTCAGACGGAGAGTATTCAAAAGCCAATGGAATTTATGGGAAAATGAGTAACCTGGAATTGATGCCATTTGTATAAATATTAAAGCAAGATTCTCGCTCTCATTTCAGTAAAAGTTACTATCTTGCACTGAGTCTTGTTGTCACAGTGACTCTTCATTCTTGGTAAAGATGTTCAAAGAAAAATTAATGAGACTGGTTATGATTAATAATAATAGTAGCATATTGTGACAGCACTTCATTAAAAATGGCTAATTTTGAAAAGCGGTATTGTTCAACTTTCGCTGACTTGTGACGAGCAACATTAGCAAATAGGTTGGGAAACATGCTTAAAGCAGGGGAAATTCAGCTTTTTTGTAATAACAAATTCTTATGATATAATTTCAGTTTCGACTTTTAATGATGCATCTCTCGTCTCTCGTCTCGTCTCTCGTCTCTCTGCCTCTCTCTCTCTCTTTATGATATAGTATAATAATATAATATATATTATGATATATATATATTATATATAGTATTATATAATATATATATTAATATATCTATATATATATAATATATATATATATATATATATAATATATATATATATATATATTCTATATTTTAAATATAAAGGTAAATAAGAATTCTTTTGTATATCATTATAGGTTTAATTTGAATAAACTTTTCTTTCTGCGTTTTTTTTTTGTTTTTTGTTTTTTGTTTTTTAGTAAAAAATAAAAAATAACCTTTTTTAAACAGATTTTATTATTTATATATACCCTTATTTTTTTACTTTAGGATTGTATATGAAAACTCCAAAATATAATGAATCAGATTTTAAACCAGTTTACAGTTTATCAATAAATTTGAAGATTTAATGAATCTACAAGAAATTTTTAAGGAATGTTTAAAAATATGCTGTTGAGCACATGTGTGATAACATGTGTTCTAGGTATGATTTCTGCCTTTAAAATCTGTTAACAACCAGTTAAAAATACAATAAAGACCATGCAAATATAGCATAAAAACCCATGAAGACCAATAAAACCAGTGTGGTTATTTGGTTTATTAAAAAAACCATATGTTTTTTTGTTTTTTTTAAAAAAAACCATTGGTTTTTTTAATAGGCCTATAATATATATAATATATATATATATAATATAATAATAATATAAATTATATATATATATATATATATTATATATTTTATAATATATGTATATATAATATAATAATATATAATATATAATATATATTATATAGTATATCTGTGTGTGTCTTCTCTCTCTCTGTGTTCTGCGAGAATTGTGTAACGATGTTGATTCGCATTAAACTGTGACTTAGGAACCTAGCCAACATACTTCTCCCCCGTTTTCTTGCAATTGTGGGAACAAACAGGTGAATGACATATAAATAGAATGAGTTTGTTTGTATATTATTGTATACTGTTTTGGAATGTTGCATAGGTAAAATGTGAGCTGACTTCCACAAGTTTAATACCTACATTTATGTACATTACTTGTATTTTTTGAAGGCTTGAATTCCTTAAGAAAAAAATTTTGTAATGTTTTTTTTATATTTTTGTTTGAGTTTTCTCTTTCAATTCTCTCTACACACGTTTTTAATTATACAAAGCAGAAAAAATGTCACAAAAGTTTCTAATTCCAAATTTAGAAGCAAAACTTTTCGAGTGGAAAAATTTTAACTTCATAATCGAAAGGGTTTAGTCCTCTCTCTCTCTCACTCCTACACTTGCTCTCACACGTCTCTGATCGCTCTAATCTCTTCTCTCTCACTCGGTGCTCTGCTCTCTCTCACTCATCTTGCTCTCTTGCTCTCTCTCATGCCTGCTCTCTCACTCTTTATCTTCATGTTCTTCTTTTTCTTTCACTGAATCTCTTCTCTCTCATTCCGCAGTGATGTTATTTCTGCCTTCTCTGATTTTAACTCTAAAATAGCCAACGAGCCTTGTAGTATTCCTTTTACCCTCTCTTTCACTGTCTATAGCTCACTTTCTCTCTCTGACTCTTATTCCTTTTCCTGCTCTCATCTCTTCTTTTCTCTTAACTCTTTACCTATCATTCTCTTCTTCCCTCCATTTCCCCCTAATTAAGTCGCATTCTCTCTCATTTTTCCCTTTTTACTCCCGTCTGATTTAAGTTTTCTTCTCTTCTCGTCTCTCTCTCTCAAATTTCAACGGGTGATCTTTTTTTTCTCTCTCTAATTTCTGTCTCTCTATTCAGATTTATCTATTCTTTCTCTCTGCTTTTTTTTTTCTCTCTCCTTTCTGATGAAGTTTTCTTTTTCCGTTTTTTCTTCTTTCTTTTTTTTCATTCTCTCTTCTCATAATTTCATTTTCTTGTTCTTTTTTCTTTTTTCTTTTTTCTTTATTTCTGTTTCTTTCTTTTCTTTCTTTCTTTCTTTCTTTCTTTTCTTTCTCTCTTTTTTCTTTTTCTCTTTCCTTTTTTCTTTTCTTTCTTTCTCTCCTTTTTTGCTCTTATGTTTTCGTTTCTCTCTTTCTCTCTTTCATTCATTCTTTTCTTCTTTGTCCTTTCTTTGTTCTTTTTTTTTCCTTTTGTCTTGCCTTTTTCTTTTTCTCTTTTTTTTTTTTTTTTTTTCTTTATCTTTTATGTTTGTTTGTGTTTTTGTTAACGCATTTCCTTTTCTTTTTTTTATTTTTCTTTTTTTCTTTCTTTTTCCTTTTTTTCTTATTCCTTTCCTCTTCCTTTTATCTTCCTTTCTTTCTTTCTCTCGTTTCCCTTCTCTTTTTCATTTTTTTCTTTCTTTCCTTTCCTGGTGTTCCTTTCTTATCCGTTTCATTCTTTCTTCTTTGTTTCTTCTCCTCTTTCTTTCTTTATTTTTCTTTTTGTTTGTTGTTTTTTTTTTGTTTTTTTTTCTCTTTTCTTTTTTTTTTTTTTTTTTTTTGATTTTTCTGTCTTTTTTTTTTTGTTTTTAATTTTTTTTTTTCCTCTATATTACTCTTTTATTTCTTTTCTTTTTATTTTTTTTCATTATTTTTTTTTTCTTTTTTTTTTTTTTTTTTTCTTT
>JABUQX010125908.1:0-38572 GCA_015478945.1 Trachelipus rathkii
TAATTAATTATTTTCAGAGAGATTAAAATTAGCATATTTTCTAGGAAAAACACTTTCACTCCATATTTTACCTAGTTTCAAGATTTAAAACTTATTAACTTGTTCCAAATTCCTTTAGGACTCTGTTCTAGTATCACACAGCTAGGTGTAATGGAGTACTAGTCAAACTGGTGGATTATCAAATTAAGGTAAACCGTTTCTTCACAATCTATATCTGGATCACCAATAGTAGCAGTAGTTGGGAAAAATATGTCATCTCTCGATCTGCATACTGCTCTAGATATGTAGTGGCACCGCTGATACGACCAGTGTTTGAACTGGTTGTGTTACAAAACATCAGGGGAATTGAGTCGTAATATTCTTCCAATTTTCCCAATCTACTGGATCGTTCCAGACAGCCATAGCTTGTTTCTTCCCTGTGGGAATTTTACTATAATTTTGGAAAGAGTACCCCGAAAAGTCAATTTTTGTAACTTGATCACTTATAATAAATGTATACAATCGATAGGTATGGACCTTTCTACTATCTTTTCTATAAACTTCTACCTCAGTTTAAAAAAAATATAAAATAAAAATAATAATATGCTATACTAATTTACCATCTACTCAAGTGAATAAACAGTATAAAAAAATCTCATCATATTGCTTCATAAATAAAAATACTTAATCTGCAGAATATAAGCCTGACCACTACCGGATAGCAAAATTCTAATTTTTACGAAATTTCTCACAGGATATCTCTGGGATCGTAATGATCGGATTGACGGTGCCAGTTCAGTCTAATATTAGTTCCTTAAAAAATTGACAGCAACAACCGACTACAGGCAAGAATCCCTGCAATATCGATATTATAAATAAAGACTTGGGTATCAGTTTCTACTGGATAACTATATGTAAAGGCACCGGATACTGATTTACAGTCCATATGAATGTTGCGAGATATAAACCAACAGTTCGTCCACGAATACAGAGACCTAACTTGCTTTAAAATCCATACTCCTACATCAATCTGCGCATCTCTGTTTTACCTCAAGAGAATCATGAACTGAATATAAAGAATATAGAAAGGTAAATGGTGTGATCTAAGAAGCAGGATCAAGTGTAATAAACTTGGTACCAGAAATTAATCCTTAATATCTAAATTCCTCCATACCTGATCAGTATTATCTCCTGTAATATAATCCATTTAAGCCAACTTAGCAGAGTTAATCTGTTCAGATACACATTGAGCCTTTATAAGTCATGGGTCAACTGTTTTTATGTCGGCGTGTCTAAATATTACTAAAATATGAAAACCATTTCTAATAGCTTTTGATAGCTCCAACTAATCAGATCTCACCCTAAGATGACATCCTCTTCGACCAGACTTACTCTTTGGACTGTAAAGTAAAAATACTATTGCTAATTACTTATGAAATAATATTATACCAACTTGTCAATCAGCGAGACATGTGTATGTAATAGAAGATACGGCTATATTGCAACTCTATGATTTAGTCCTTAATATTACACTGTAAAACCAAACCTACCTCGTTGACTATATATTCTGAATTACCTCTGAATACGAACACGAGAACCAGCACTATCTTGTAATATTTGCGCCATAGAGTGATTCCATGAGCGTGAAAGTTATGTCTAACGCAATGAGTAGTATACCGCTCTCTCGTCTCGCTCTCTCTCCTTGGGCTTAGAGCTGCCCAGATAAACTCTCAGCGCGCTCACAGTCCCTAAATAAGTACTCACAGAAGCGGTCAGCGCACCAGTTGACAATTTGACACCCAGTCCGCAATATAGTAAGGAGAAAAATATAAACCCCATATGTATACATCTGCCAGAAGTTAGATGAATACGTTTATTCGCTTACGAAGATAAAGTTTGGTGATAGATATCAACCTGCCAATTAAAGTTAGAAAAATTTAGCTCTTATCCCAACAGACACTTATCAAAATATAGAACGCAACAAATATGCAAAACTCGAAATAGAATAAGGACATACACAGACAAAATGAAAGAGCAGACATGAACAACCAAGAAAGAGCCTTGGTGGTGAAATAGATATAGCTTGTTAAAGGAAACGAACTATAAAAAAAAATCGCAGAACTGGCCCCCAACTGTTTAGCCCAACTCCAATTGATGCGCACCGGTCGATCCCTAACCCTCCAGATGCATATAATAAACGACTTTAATTGTGGCCATGACACACCAAGAGAAGAATACATAATTGCGGTGTTCTAACCCAAGAGTGTGTGCAAGCTTGACAACATCACACCTCACACTAAAAAATAAGGGCCACCCGCGGCTAATATGCATCTAAGTAATCAATAACTATCTATTAAATCCCCCACAAAAAAAAATATTTTCCATATTATTAAAATCTACTCTATTCATTTATATACCAATATTAGTACCATACATAAGGAAATCCAACATTTAATCCCTTTTGCTAATTACTAATATTTTTAGTATAATTATTATTAATAGAATTTCTGAAACTATTGCCTATATTTAATGTATATTGTATTGATAGACGAATAATCCTAATATTATTTATGTTTAAATATTATATATATAAATTTAAAATGGCAATAAAAAGTGTTTGAAGCAATTAAATTAAAATATTATTATATTTATTTATATGAAATCGACCGATTATTTTAATTACTATTATATCATTATAATATATATAATTATATATATTAAATATAATATAATTAATATATATATATATTATATTATATATAATTATATTATATATTTATATAATTTATATTATATTATATATTAGATATAAATATATATAAGTAATATATATATATTATTTATTAATATATATAAAATACTTCTAAATATGTAATAATAATGCAAAATATAATAATATAATTTTTATTTAATATATCCATTTAGGTAATTTCGTGCAAAGCATTTTCATTTTTAACTTATAATATTTCAATAGCTTTCAAACGAAGTAATATTTGATCAGATATAAATATATATTGAAATAAGTGCGAAGCTTTAAAAATAGGAGTAAATATAACCTTCCAGTTGGTAAGAGATTTAGTTTTTATGTAAAAAGATATAATATAAGCAAATATTTAAGCTTATATTCGTTAACATTTTTTGAAAGCTTTTATTTATTATTTATTATATTTGAGAAATTATTATTAATTATATATGTATTATTAATTATTTGAGAGAATGTAAGTATATAATTATTGATGTGTATTGATTAGTGAAATATGTAATGTAACGCCTTTTGAAAATATAGATTATGATTAAAGTTAATTGATGAATTGATCTATTAAATTACATATTAATAATAGCCCATATTTGATGTTGTTTTTTCCGAACATCTTATGAGTAGATTTTTGTAAAGGTCAATTAACAGTTTATATAACTCTCGATGGTATGATATAAATTTATGAATTATTGAATTAATTTATTGAAAATATTTGTTATATTAATAAAAATAATAGCAACACCATGGACGCCTTTAAGCAGCAAAAGCTTAGAAGAGGTAAAAGGCATGGTTGACAATTTACCCTAAAAATGAGTAAAGAAAATATCGAAATCTGACCCTGCAGAGGAAAAATAAAATATAAAACTAAAATATTCAAATTATTTATTATATATTTATTATACGTACTGTATATAAGAGATTAATAAAGCATGATAACATAGTAGTTGCATATATAGTAATAAAGCTGGAGTATTTCGAAATTTTTTCAACACTTATCAAACATTGGTACTATATAAAGAATGAGTTATCTTTACATAATCTAACAAGTCAGTACTGTGATGTAGTATATATAATATTATCTGATTCTACTCATAGTAGGACGTGTATTAAAGAACAGATACGACAGATGACGATAACCCATACAGTTAAATATCACAATTTAATTGAAGAGTATCACTCAAGAAGCTCAATTAAATAATTTTGAGGAGCGTGATAGAACATAAAAGACGTCCTTTACTCCTCAATGGAAAAATAAATAAAACATATAGATACCATAGATGATATTGTTAAAGAATATTAATAGAAGTAAAATATATGAGAGGGCTCACTAAATAAAACAATAAGTGGAGTCATAATATAGTCACAATAAGTGGTGAAAAAAGCAAATGAACCACGGAGATCACAAAGAATTGAGTGCACGACCTCTCGAATAGGCAAATAGGTGACTCAAAGACCTCACTATGAGTTAGTAAAAGCAAAAAGCATTTGACGGAAGGGTAGGTAATAGTAAATGGACGTATAGTATTTATATATATATAATCGTATGTAGACCTTATCTCATATATCAAAATAGAGTAAACGTGATTATCTACATAAATAATGTATTGAATATATCGGCACAAAAAAAATAAATCAATATATATATTAAGTGAGATACTCGACTATATAGGACTTTGAATCTAATATATTTAGAAGCTTTATTATCCAAAGTTTGTATATTTAGGTAACAGAAGCATGTTAATTTAAAAAGTTCCAAGGTGTAAAATATGTCTTAAAATTTTGTTTAATTCATAGAAAATGAGGGAATATAATGTATGAATTACCTAATGTCAGTATATATAGTGAATTATATATAAATAATATAATATGTAAACTAAATAATAGTAATAATTTAATATCTAGGTATACTATGTAAAATTAATGTCACATAATAATGTAACGAACAAGTGGTTTATACTATATACTAAAATTAAAAAAGAAGTAAAAAAATAAATATATCATGGGGGTAATCAAGCATAAATATGCCGATGAATGATTTAGTATTTATAATGATACGTGTAGTATATAATTTATATATCGGGAGGATCTGGTATGTCTGAGCTATATAGTACACCGAAAGTCTATAATCCGACATATGAAAATAGTAATAATAAAATAGCGTACTACTATAACGGTACTCAGTACCTCAGCGTTCGTAATAGAGGACGAATTAAGATGAATAGATGGTATATTATGTATGATATAAAAATAGTGAGGATTAAGTGGTACTACGGTGATTAGGTAGAATTAACACTGGATTGATGATGCTGTATATAAATTAGAGTTAGGTGATTAATAATGATGGTAACCTAATCGTTAATGAGTGAATAGTAAGTGATAGGCGAATATCTATATTTATATACCGTAAACGAGGTATTACCTCGAGATATTTATATATACTATCACCTACTAAGGTAAAGTTACGTAAGATTGAATACTGATCAATCGATATATAGGAATAATGTAGATAAGGATAACGACTAAGTGAGTAGCTACTATTAGTCGTGTGAGGTAGGTACAACGTGTAACTGAAATATCATATATATATATAGTATATAGTTAAATATAATATATATATGATTATATATTATAGCTGGAATAACGAAACTTATTACCATTATGTCTTCCATATAGTGAGGCGTATTATAGTATTATGGAAAGTTATATTAATGCCCATGTATACCTCAATATAGTATACTCACGCCTAAATACATTATATTAAAAAGTGATATACAACGGTATCTACCTACCAACTATATATAGTTACTACTCTCACCAATAGCGATATATATATACTCATAGTTATATTATAAGATCTCGGTATATATACCTAACTAGGCTCCAGGGCTTGTAAAAAATGAATATTAAGTATCGTATATATATAATATTATATATGATATATTATTATACTAGACCATCTAAGTTACTAAAAGTAGCCTACGAACTTCACTTCAACTCACGTAAGTTATACCATATTTAAGGATATATCTATATTAAATAGGTATCCTTCAGTAAAAAGAATAGGTGAGAATAATAAATATTAATGAATCGATTTATATAAATTAACTTAATAGTATATATATATATATATATATATATATATATTATATATATATAATATATATATATCACTCACCTCAATATATATATGATAGTATATAATAATATTATAAATAATAACCAGAAAGACTAAGTCTACATGTTTTATCAGGGGAAAATTGAAGGTGAGGCATATGCAAGTTTACAAAAGTTATGGTGCTTTGGGAGCAAGGAAATGTTAACGATTACTGCTAGAAATAAGATCACTGTGCGGTAAATTCAGTCTAAAGGATCAGCTTTGTAGGTCAAATCTAGGATATTTCATGTTGGATATCACAATTAATTCAAAAAAGGCAATTTACACAGGTTTAAGTGTAAATCAAATAAAGTGTTTCCAATTGTCATCTCTCTAGGAGAAAATAATTCCAACAAATAACAAAAGTAACCGACAAGCCATAAATTTTAGAGGAGAAAAACAGATCTCAATATCGTCTCTCCCTCATCATTTTTATTCCGTTGACTGTCATTGTCTAGAGCGACTACCGATACTCTCTTCAGACATACTCTGCACAGCAGGATGCCCACAAAACACGAAGTATAATTCTGTATTAGCACTCCAATAGACACAAAACTGATTCTCCATCACAAAAGTGGACTTGAGAATATAAGTGATACAAATTGGTTTAGAATAAGATTTGTCTCATGAAGCACCTGATTAAAAATCGCAATTTAATTGTGATCATCAGAGCCTCGGCTGCTGTACGTTTTGTGTGAGAGAGATTTCGATATTAAGTTGCTATAGACAAAAACCACTTAACATAAACCAATCTGCTCTCAGCGAAAACCAACCAAGTAAGAGCATCCGGCGGAGCTTAACGTCAATAGTAAAATTACGAACGCTCTCAGCGAGACTTTAATTCTGAGTGCCTGTGTAATTTTCTTTATTTCTTACTTGAGCCATGTTCGAATAGATTAAGTAGATAACTGTGCCCTAGGTTGACACTACTATATTTAAAAGCTATGAGTTTCGGCTAGATCTGATATATTGAAGACGGGCCACAACATTGTCTAATGTTGATGAGAATGAACGGTTTCCGATGTTAATGTCACCCTCAAGAAGAGTGAAACCAACGAATGTTCTCTGGGTAGTATGTGTGGGCACATCACCCCATCTTCCCATGAAACTACGAATTGCCAGGATTCGATTCACCCAGAGTAGAGTGTTAAATTCTTAATCAAAGTGTGTGAAGTAAACCACCACCCAACGTGGAGACAAAGAGTGGTTAATAATTTATCAATGTACAATATGCGCTTACACATCACCAGTTACTGAAGTGGACTCTCCATGCAAGACCCTTAGGAAGTGAGTAAAACACCGAGTTGCGTTACTAAAGTAGTTGTGTGCACCTTGTGTCAACAACTGTTATTACTACCGTTTGACCCAGTCCCATGGATGTTCCTTGATACAGAGTTAAATGTATCAGCATTTTAGTGTCCTTATACATCGTAACTGGATATGGAAAGGAAAGCTGTATGACTGCAGATGACACTATCCGCAAGTTATCATAGCGTGTCGTCGAGTGATGGTAGTAACAACCGTGAAGCGAGAACATCGGAAGGATTCAGAATGCCAAGTGGTACAGGCAAACTCGCACCTAAGTGATTGAGGAAAGGGGCAGGTGATGTTGATTGACTAAGAACGAAGGAATCCCACCCCTCTTCAAACAATAAAATAGCCGAGGATGTTAGCTTACTGAAAGCCCGAGCATCTAAAAAAGAGATTCAGAAGGTGGGAGCTAACACTACAAAACATAGCGAAAGTATGTGGGTTTCTTCTCTTTAGCTTTCTCATCGTGGCCGGTGGAGGGTCAAAACAACGGGCAATACGACATTCTTTGCTCGCGTACGGGTACCAGGTTCGGATATCCCAGCAGTGGCGATATAATGGTACCTCAAAAGGTCAACCAGAAAAGCTGCGCTGCAAACTAACAGAGTAAATTTATCACGTAGCTCGTAGTCATAAGTATATCGGTAATAGTAGAAAGATATATTAATACTCACCGGTCAATTATGAAATTAGGGATACAAAATTTGAGGGGGATACGATGTCTCTAAGACTCCCGTTGCTAGGGAAACATATCTTAATCCTAACTGTTGCTATGGGTCAACCAAGTGGTCCTGGTACAACTAGCAGCACAATCCATGTGGTATTTTAACGAAGCTTGGCGCGTAAATTTTTCAATTGCTTTTTTCCAATTGAAGAAACCTTTTGTAACGAGATAATGCACAATATTTGTAGTATGCACCATTTTCCATCACCGAATATACTAACCAATGAAAGCGTTTAAGCCAATGATATTGAAAGTGAATCACATAGGTTGTCCTTTCTTCACTTTCTGTAGTGTGCTTCTGGCACGTGTTCTGTACAGGGAAAGGTAAAATCTTCAGTTGGTTTCCATACTTTGTCTAAAATTTCCCGTATTTCGATAGAAGTTCTTTAGGAGTCGTTCTGGCTTATTTATGTACAAGCTTATATCATTATGTCTGGAGTCATTCTCCACAGATGTGGAAGTTTTGAGTACTAAAGTATAAAAAGATTCTGTACCTTTATAAGAAGCACTAGAAACTAAAAATTTTGAAATGAAAAGTTGCTGTTTAATTAATCCCTTTTCCCAGCCATTTCTAAGTACCGGATAGACTTTAATAATAAATATTAACACGGGAACACCATACATAACTGAATATTCGTAGCTAATAATAATAATAATAATAATAATTATAAAAGATTTTAATGGCTTTAACACGTTGCATTCAAGAGGCTCTGGGGGTTGATCTGACACCCATACCCCTCTCCCTATTACTCTCTCTCTCTCTCTCCTCCTCTCTCTTTTTTTTTTTTCCATTCCACTCAAATTTTAAATTACCTCTTTTATGTATATTAAAAGATGTTTAATTATACAGTAGTACCAATACCTTTTCTAGGCCTAAATATGACTGTTATTACAGTTTTATATATACAGTGTATATATATATATATATATATATATATATATATATATATATATATATATATATATATATATATATATATATATATATATATATATATATATATATATATATATATATATATATATATATGATCAAAAGGATGGTATAACAGGTGGTTTTGGGGTGTCAGGAAAATGAGAATGGTAGGAAGGTGATTGATTTCTGTGTGAGGGAGAGGTATGTGTGTAAGTAATACTTTTCTTAAACAACACAAGAGTATCCATAAAGTATACTAGAGTTGGTGTAGGTAGAAATGGGTATCAAAGTGTAAAAAGAGTATGATTGATTTGTGCTGGTGAAGAAGGGGATGTTGGAAGTATGTGTGTTGGATGTTAAAATCAGTGAGGGGGTTATTAGGAGGAGATGGGATTATCGGATCATTATGTTGTTTATAGAGGTAAAGTTGAGTAGGGGACTTGGATGGAGGGCGTGATGGGAAGGGAGTGCATTAGAATTAAGGTGAAGTTTGGTGGGTTTCAAAGATGTGGGATCGCGTAAATATCGAGAACAAATCATCGGATTAAGATAAGTTAAACAGATCAATCGTCGTCGGAGGATGGTGTCGAAATCTCGGTGTTCGTAAAATCGAATAATGCTGAAGTGGTCGTGGAATAAATTGGTCATGGTCCGCTTATCTCGTCAGTTCGCGTCACCGGTCGCTAAAAATATGCATACGTAAGAGAGAAAGAGAGAGGTGGAGTGGAAAGAACACTTTGAAAATATGTACAATATTAGCAGTAATGATGAGGTGATAATAACTGTGTGTGGGTTTGATGGTACAAGAAGGAATAGGTATTTTGGGGATGAAGTTATTAGCAAAGAGGAGGAAATGGGTAGAGTGAGAAAGTTGAAGAATGGTTGAAATCTGCAGGTATAGATGAAATTACTGGTGGGAAATGATCAAGAACGGAGGCAAGATGGTGATTGATTGGAACTTGAAGTTGTGTAATAAAGAATTTATGGAGAATTATAGTTCGAGAGTTGGAGGAGAGCAGTATGAATACCTTTATATAAAAAAATTAAAAGGAGATAAAAGGAACTGTAGAAATTATAAATTTAGTTTATTGAGTGCTGTAGGGAATTTTTATGCAGTTTTTATATGTGAGTATTGGTGATGAATGATCTATAAATGTAACCTATAATGATATTCATTTTCTTCCAATAACTCTTACAGCCATAAAAGAAATGAGAAGGGAAAAGTCACTTTGAGAACATGTAATGTCAATGAAGATAATAAAAGATGACTGTTATGATATTGCTATTATATTAAAAGTGTTGGTGATAGGCTTCTGAATGAAATCAAAAGTATGTATGACGAAAGTGAGGCGTGTGTAAGAATAAATGGTATCAAAAGTGATTGGTTTAGTATTAATAGCGAGTGAAGCAGGGTTGTGTTATGTCTCCTTGGTTATTCAATTTGTATATGATGGGGTTATGGAAAGAATTAGAAAGGTGGGTGTGACAGGAAATGGTGATAGAATGATGGAGATGAGTGGAAGGTGCCCTACATTATATGCGGATGATTTGGTTTTGTGTGGCAGATCTGAAGAGTTTGAGGGAAGGAATGATGAGATGGTTGTTATACCAAAGGAGGGGTTTGGAAAATGAAAGCGTAGATAGAGTTAGGTTATGGTTGTGAGTGAGAGGACAGTCCTCAGTGTGAAGTTATATGTTAGATGGTGAGCAGCTGGAGCAAGGTATCTGAGTTTAAATAAAGATATGTTGGATGAGAAAGGGAACGGATGATGCAGAGTGTAGTAGGAGAAGTTGGTTGTGAATAGCAGGAAGGTTGCTGATGCAATTAAATCGTTAGTGAATGTAAAGGAACTAAGTCTTGGAGTGCGCTAAGACATGAGGTATGTTGTTACCTGTGGTATTTATTGTATAGTAGTGAGACTATGGTCTGGAATAAGTAGATCTAAAAGTTCAATGTGTTCAGATGGACAATCGCAAGGGGCATGCTAGGTGTATGAAGAATTGATAGAATAATAAACGCAATAGGGGTTGTGTGGTGTGAAGAAGGTAAACAGAATAGAAAGTATGTTAGAATGAAATTTTATTTTGACTAAAATGATAATAGTCAGTTTTAAACAGATGTATAGTGGTGAGTGTGTTGAAAACCGACCGTCACAAGATTAGCAGAAGAAAAAAGGTAAGTTGAGGTCAGTAAACGGAATGTCTGGAAGGAAATGTAGGTTTGGCAGAGGCGAGAATAAAGGTGCATAAGTGGCGGGTTTGTGAGGGTATAGTTTGCTTAAGCCCGGTCAAGGATGAACCACAACCGGTGCAAGTGAGATCCGTCATGGAGATCCCGTGAGCTATGGGGATTGGTTTATGGGCTGCGACCGGATCGCCACTGAGTCAATAACGGAGTTAGGGCTGGGCATGGCGCTGGGCACCGTGGCCATGCTTCCATGGTACTCGGCGCTCTGGTCTTGATTGCCATAACCAGATTCTTGGGAAGATGAGAAGACTGCTCTTCGCCATATATTATTCATGCCTCTCCATCTTCTCATCGCCATTATTCTGTATATATAATATCTTCCACTGCTATCGCCCTGTCACTCTGCCATACCTCTCATAACGCCTTTGTCTCGTATTATCTCTCCATACCTTCCTCTTCCATCCATGTCAGATCATTCATGGTCCTCTTTCAGGGCATGAACTTCATTCATTCAAACTCCATCATTCTTCTTATTATTTTCAAGTGCCCCTCTGAGAGACTTGTTCATTTGAATGAATAATTTAAAAACAAAACAAAACAAAGAGGTACGCTGGATATTTTCAAAACCTTGAATACCTCTAAATATGCTATCCTCTTTCTCTTTCCTCTCTCTCATATATAATTCCTCTCTTCTTCATGTCTCCTCATCTCATGTGTTAATAATATGTATGTAACATGTTATGTTTGTCAGATTAACTTTGAGAGGTTGAGTTTTCTTGAGGTTCGATGCTTTTTTGCTTGGTTGGTGGCAGGTTGAGCCATGGAGTCTGGAATGCATAAAGGGCCCTCCTGGTTGGTGTTCTGTTCTCTCTGATCTCTTGATCGGACCTCCTTCTCCTTGTTTGGCTCCTAAGGATAAGGACTTCAGGTTGGCTTATGACAAATAGGTGGAGGTCAGGCTCAGATTAAAGTATAAGACTGCAGAATCTCGATTGACAAAAAAAAGTTTAGAAGAGGGCGTTTGAGCAAGGCTGGTAAACGGCGGCCAAAGTCAAGACTGTTCCTGAAGTTTACGAAGAATCTCAACGAAAGGGTAACTTTTGTTACTTGTGTTTGTTGAATAAATCATAGTTTGATTTAGGATTTTTAAATCCCCATTTAACTTATATAGAGGACTTCAGACGGCACCATCCAATATTAAACCAAAAAAAGGTCCCTATAAATTGGTAACCCCGGAAGTAAAATACCCAGCGCCTTCTGATAACCAGTGACTGCTTATGACGATGCAGGACAGTGAGGAATTGGATACTTACACTCTCTCTTACTGACTCCTTCATCCTCAACAAGAAAAGTTCGTCTCCAAAAGAAAACAACCAAAATGAAGAAAAAAAATAATAAAAAATTCAAATCAGAAAGCTCCAAGAAGATGACTAAAACGAACCAAAAACAAACATTATCGATACGGACTTCTTTCATTTTTTTTCAATTAATTTTGGATTATGGTCTGAAATTTATTTTCGATTCCCCTACGAACCTAAATGGTTCAGTGCCATCTCCCATTTTTAATACCTTTCCTTTTCATCCTGTACATAGGAAGAAAAATTAACAATCGCAAAAACCGAACACTCTTTTCAAAGCTGGTATCACTCGACTTTCTAAATCCCTCCTGGTCGTCACCTCTTCATCTCGTTCCTAAGAAGCTCCAGATGATTGGCGCTCATTTGGTGATTGTAGAATATTAAATTCTATACCAAACCAGAATCGCAACAAGTTCTTTTTCAAGATCTCCATAAGTATGTCACATCCAAGTGTCAAGCTTCAATTCAAAATGAAGGAGCCTTTATTTTTTGGTTCATATGGATCAAGATATTCACGTATGGACTTAATCTTATCACTGTTTCAAAATTCCACGATTCATCGTCAAGTGACATTCTCCAAGCAAACTTATGTGCGATATATTTAATATAAATTATTATGTATAACATTATTGTATTGTTATGTATTCAAATATTTGTATGTATGCTTAGATCTTCGAATGTAATTAGATAGGCTTATATTTAAATATACTTTGCATTTCATGTATAATATTTTTTGCATTCAAATGTTTGTATGTATGCTTATATCTAACGGATATAATCAGATATATTTATATTTATGTGTACCTTTCATTTTATATATAACATTTTGAATTTTGTATGTATATCATTTTGTATTTTGTAATCTCATGCATTCAAATATTTGTATATGTGCTTATGTCTACGGACATAATCAGATATGCTTATATTTGAATGTCATTTTCATTATATATTTTATTATTTTTACTTCTTGAAATGTTTTATATGTTTGAGTGCATTTTCGAATGCACCCAAATATGCATACATTTGAATCATTATTATTTCTTTTATATTATGTATTTATATACATTTACACTCCGTTCTTGACATGGGAAGTAATATAGCACCCTCAATTATAACTATTTGTAAAAGTTAAAAATTTGTATTTATGTTCGTACTTATGCCAAGATTTGCGTAAGCAAAATTTTAACATAAGTACGAAGAAACTTGTATAAAAGGCTTCCCCCTGCCTTGATGAGTATTATCTTCTCTAATCTGATCTCTCACTCAGCTCAGACTCACTTCTCACTTGCTTGGTTCAAAGAGACCAGAACTTCGAATTACAAGAAAACGCAATTTTCAAGCAAGTGAGATAAAACTCCAGGCCAAGCACAAGACTGCAGAATTTCGATTGACAAAAAAAATTAAAGAAGACATTTTGAGCCAAGAGTGAGTGCAGAGGCACCAGCGATAGTTAATACAGAAACCAGAAGATTCCCAAAGAAAAAGAAGTCTCAATTTTTCGACGACATAGTATTACCACCTATTGAAGACCTTCACATTAGTGTTAAAGAAGAAGAAGCTAAACCTATCGGAATTATATTGCATAGAGCTGGCAACCTTGCTAAGATAATTAATATATATATATATAAAAATAATTATAAATATATATATATATATATATATATATATATATATATATATATATATATATATATATATATATATATATATATATATGTATATATATATATATATATATTTAAATATATATATATATGCAGTGTATATATAATACCTACTGCATGTATATATATATATATATATATATATATATATATATATATCTATGTATACTCACTATATATATATATATATATATATATATATATATATATATATATATATATAGATCTAGACTCCTCTTTATATATATATATATATATATATATATATATATATATATATATATATATATATATATATATATATATATATATATATATATATATATATATATATATATATATATATATATATATATATATATTTATATCTATATATATCTAATTTATGAACCTATATATATATATATATTTAAACTTACCTAAGAGTCCATTATCATACAATGGAACATGAATTGGTGAATGTGCAGTTCCATTTGGCTTTGTTCCTAATTTCAGTAATATTGCTGTTACTTTAGCCTCATTGACGGGTTCCATTCCTGAACGAATTTCGGTAAAAATAATCAATGGGTTCGTCTTATCAGTAAGGTTTACTTGATTAGTGTTTTGATTTATCCATGCCCTTACATGTAAGTTTTTCTCACTTTGTTGTTGAGGTCTTGAAGTGACTTGAACAAATAGGGATTGATGGCTATCAGCTCTGTTTTCAAGTTCATAATGCCATAAACCGTAAGCCTCTTGATTTTTCTTTAAATGAATGGATATCATATTCATATTGTCATCTTCATTTTGCATATTTGCTGTATCAATGACTTGTGTGTTAGGATTTATGAGATGAATTGAATCTCCTACATGAGCAAGATCGTAATAAAACACTTCAAATACTGTGTCTAATCCCAGTCCCTCATCAATCCAAAAGCTGCCTTTTGAATGTGGAAATCCTCCCTTATGCTCTTCAGAATAAATCTTGACAGGGAGAACATTTTCCCCAGCTACAGCATTAAGAATATGATATAAAGCGTCAAGAAGGTTGTAATACATAATAATTTTTGAGTCCGATCCAATACCTTCATCAGGAACTGCGTATACAACTCCTCCGGATGCAGATCCAATTTCTTCCATTCCACCCCCTCCTAACTGCGGAAATTTTTCTGTCAGTGGATAAATAATAATGTGGAGAATAACTTTCGTCTTGAGGATTAATTCTTTAATTCTCTGAGTTTCTTCTTCTCCGAGTCGACCACTGCCAGCAACAATAAGCACAATATGGCTGCCATCTGTTGTACCTTCAGCCTCCAAAACTTTAATAGATTCTTCCAACCCACATAATATGCAACGTCGATGTTTATCCTCTCTAGAAGGATTCCTTGGCAGTGAAGATCCCAAATTTTCTCTTGTTCCGTCACTGGAGAGAGATTTTAATGGATATTTTCTATTTGCTGAAGAAGCAAAGACCACGAGTCCGATTTCGAATCCATCAGGTACATCATAATTGACAAATTTTCTCACAGCCTTTCTCATGAAATCCCATCGTTTCTGAAAAGATAATTGCACCATTGGAGTTTCAAAAAAATATATATCAAAGAAAAGAAATAATCTATTATTCACAATTCATTTCTATTTTCATAGATAAATTAATATATTAGTGAATAGGAATAGGTTATACACTTTTTCATATTTTACAATTATGAGAACTAAATCTTTGAGTGTAATATGTTCAGCAAAGAAGAGAAAAGAGCAAATTTCTTCAGTATTTCGTTCATTAAATTAAGATAAATATAAAGTTGAAAAGAAAACTCACCTGCACATTCATCACGTTTGTATTTTCTACCAGTAATACCATTTTGGGTCTTTTAGGTCGAAAATATGTAAATTCAATTTTTTCAGGTCTTGACAATCCTTCAACGTTTCTATATATATATATATATATATATATATATATATATATATATATATATATATATATATATATATATATATATAGTATATATATATATATATATATATATATATATATATATAATAACAGTTGAAAGATTTCAGAGGCTTATCAAAGAGATCATATAAGGAAACAAGATGTAAATAAGAAAAAATTAATTAAAATGAAAAATATTTAATTATTACAAAACAATTATTAATAATCAGTTTATAAGATTAGATAAAAACATGGTGAGAAAGAGAAATGGTTGAAATAACATTTTGTCCGAGTCCTTGATAGTCTCCACAAAATTGTTATTTAATTAACTTCCACTTTTACAACTCATTATTGGAGATGGATGGGCATGTTTGTCAATAGCTTTGTCCTTTAAATGGTAATCTTCGCTCATTAGTAATATATATAAATAATATAATATATATATATATACTATATAACTTATATTAAGTATAATATATTATATATTATAATATATAATATATATATATATATATATATATATATATATATATCTATATTAATATATATATTATATATATATATATATATATCTTCTTTATCTTCCTCTTTTTCCCAAGATTGAGAGTAAGGAGCGCTACATAGCATCAGAAAAGAAAAAGCAGTAGGAAGAGTGATGACAAATGTCCGAACAAGAAAGCCCACCTTACCGCCCCCTCTGTACATTATTAGTGAAAACTCGTCCACAGAACAAAAATCACACGCTAGAGCTTCATGGACCGTACGGATCTTCACACACATGGTAAAATCGTCAATGTACAGGGTTCATCCCTTGGCCCAGGGTGGGCACAACCATGCCCCCATACAAAATCCCACCATTCTCTCCCTATCATGCACCTTTAATTCCTCGCCTCTGCCAAACTCACATTTCTTTCCTTCAGACAATTCGTTTCACCGATCAATCCACTTTCCTCTTCGTCTCCCAGCCGGGTCGGTTCCCAACACAACTCTCCACTATACATACGCTTAACCAACCGACTAATCATCCATCCTTTCAATATAACCAACCATCTCAACATACTGTTCATTTATTCTCTCTTTACGCCCTTTCTTACACCACAAACATCTCTCTATATAAGTTCATTCCTCATTTTTTAATTCTTCTCACACCTAGCATGCCCTAAAGATTGTCCATCTGAACACATTGAACTTTAGATCTATACTTCTTAATTCCAGACCATAGTCTCTCTCATTGCTATACACACAGGTAACAACATACCCTCATGTAAGAACCCTAGCCGCACTCAAGAACTTAGCCCTTTACATCACCAACGAGTTAATTGCACAGCAACCTTCCTGCCATTCACAACTTTTCCTACTACACTCTGGCATCATCCGTTCCTCTTCTCATCCAAACACATACCTATATTTAAACTCAGACACTTGCTCCCAGCTGCCACATCTAACATATAAACTTCACACAGAGGACTGTCCTCACTTCACAACCATAACCTTACTCTTACTACGTTTACTTTCAAACCCCTCCTTCTACCATACCCTGCCTGCCCTGCCAAATCTCTCTACAATTCCTCTCAAACTCTCTTCAGATTTGCCACAAGAAACCAAATCATCCGCATATAAAAGTAGGGCACCCTCCACTCATGTCCATTCTCCATCATTTCTAACACCATTTCCGGCCATCCCCACCTCGAATTCTTCATAACCCCATCCATAATACAAATTGAATAACCACATGAGACTACACAGACCCTGGTCTCACTCCGCTAATTAACCTAAACCAAATCACCATTGATCACCATTTTATTCTTAACACACGCTTCACTCTATGTCATACATACTTTTGATTCGCATTCAGAAGCCTACCACCAATCACCAATATTCACTAATTACCTGCCATAAGCTTTTCCCTATTAACTCTATCGATTCGCCTGTTGTAAATTCGCATAAAACCAAATAATAATTTATTCTTTTCTCCCTCATTTTCTCATCATTTGTTTCATGTAAAGATTTGATCCACACATCCTCATCCACTCCTAAACGCACCTTTGTTCTTCACCAATCAGTCCCTCAGTCAACCGACGCACTCTTTCCGACCAAATACCAGCATATACCTTCCCTACACTCAATAAACTTATTCCCTTATAATTCTTACAGTTCCCTTTTTCTCCATTACCCTTAATATAAGGGTACTATATATTATATATATATTATATATATATATATATATATATATTATATATATATATATATATAAATATATATATATATATATTTATTATATTTATATATATATATATATTGTATATTTGAAGTTGTAGTAGGAAAGGCATACGCCTGATTATTTTAGTCGAAAGATGCGTCGAGTGACTGAAGACTGATTTGGTGAAAGCAAGTGCGTTAGGATGGAGAAGGAAATGTGTGGGATCGAAATCTTACATTGAAACAAATGATTGAGAAAATGACGGAGAAAGAAGAATAAATTACATTAGGTTTTATGGATTTGCAAACAGGCGTATGATAGGATTAATAAGAGAAGTTTTATGGCAGGTGTTAGGGATATATGGTGTTGGTGGTAAGCTTCTGAATGGAATCAAAAGTATGTATGACGATAGTGAAGCGTGTGTAAGAATAAATGAAATCGAAAGTGATTGGTTTAATATTAATTGCGGAGTGAGGCAGGGATGTGTTATGTCTCCTTGGTTATTCAATTTGTATATGTATGAGATTGTGAAAGAATTGGAGGTTGGGTGGCAGGGGATGGTGTTAGAATGATGGAGATTGGAAGAGAGTGAAGGGTGCCCTACCTATTATTTGCGGATGATTGGGTTTTGTGTCGGCGATCTGAAGAGAGTTTGAGAGGATTGGTAGAGAGATTTGGCAGGGTGTGTAAAAGGTGGGGTTTGAAAGTAAACGAAGATAAGGTTGTGAGTGTAGAAAGTTCTCTGTGTGAAGTTATGTTAGATGGTGAGCAGCTGGAACAAATGTCTGAATTTAAATATTTAAGATTTATGTTGGATGATAAGGAACGGATGATGCAGAGTGTAGTAGGAAAGTTGTGAATGGCAGGAAGGCGGGTGGTGCAATTAAATCGTTGGTGGAAGTAAAGGGACTAAGTCTTAAGTGTGCTAGGGCCTTACATGAGGTTATGTTGTTACCTGTGTTAATGTATAGTAGTGAGACTATGGTCTGGAATAAAAGATATAGATCTAAAATACAATGTGTTCAGATGGAATGTCTTAGGGGTGTGTTAGGTATAAGAAAAATTGATAAAATGAGGAATAAGCATATTAGAGAGTTGTGTGGTGTAAAGAAAGTAGTAAATGAGAGAATAAATGAAAGTACGTTGAGATGGTTTTGGTCATGTGGAAAGGATGGATGATAGTCGGTTGGTTAAGCGGATGTATAGTGGTGAGTGTGCTGGGAATCGACCGGCTGGGAGACCGAGGAAAAAGTGGATTGAGTCAGTAAAGGAATGTATGAACGAGAGAAGAAAGTTGCATAATAGAAGTGAATGGCGGGGTTTTGTGAGGGGGTATGGTTGTGGCCCACCTGAGCCAAGGGATGAACCCCACATTGACGCGATACCATTGTGAGGGTCCGTCGCGGTCCCGTGAAGCTCTAGGGTAGATTTTTCTGACTGCGACGAGTTCTCACTAAAAGGTATAAAGGGGACGGTAAGGCTGGGGCTTTCTTTTCAATTTGCGTCATATTCTTCTACTACTTTTTTTCTGTTTCCTTTGCATGTTACGCACCTTACCCCCAGTCTTTGGGAAAGAAGGTGAGTGATGATAATATATATATATATATGTATATATATTATAATATATATATATATAATATATATATATATATATATATTATATACATATATATATAATATATATATATATATATATATATATAATATATATATATATATATATATATAATATATATTCCAGTGAAGTTGGCAGAAAGGCACTTAGAAAATTAAAGCTAAATTATTTGTAAGTTCTGAAATTCGCCAAATCAGGAGAGGTCACCACCTTGAAGTAACTAAGAACAAAACTATGAAATACTTTGGTGGTTTTCTGTCAGAAGTCGAGAGCTTTTGTGGAAACAATAGGAGGACAAATTACGAGCCATATTTGAAACCATGATACGAAACTTTAGAAAACTTGGATACACACAATGTGGGCATACATTTTAGATTTCCATCTCTAATATTTTCCTGAGAACTCCGGTGTGTTGTGCGAAAAACAGTGCTGCGATGTTCGGAATTTTTTCATACCTTCATCTCTGGCTCCGGGTCCATTGTTATAAAACTACTCCACTCCGATACAGTCTATGGCATTGCACCTGTCACCCATATTTTCACTTGCAATTATAAATATTGCAAAGATCTTTTGGTAAAGAAATTCCTTTGCTCCAGCACCGGCTTCACTCTAAACCTCTCAAAACTTGAGGATCCGCCTCCGCAGACCTGGTAAAAAGCATGGTGAAAGATTTCAAGAAGTTATCAAAAATATTGAGTGGAGGTATCCAGAAAAGGTTGAAGGTTAATAGAAATAATGTCGGTTTACTCCAGATCCCTGAAGGAAAACTGTAAGTGATTCAAAAGTTGAAGGTAGTCGATGTAAAGCAAATTTTAAGAAAAGAAATAAATATTCTTTAAATATAAAATATTTACATTCACAATTATTTTAAACGTGAAAAAAGGAAAAAAAATTCAATCCCTCTTTGGATTCACTAATGTTTTCAAAAATTTTGTCATTTGTTGAAAATCTGAAGCTGACAGGGACAAATTAAAAAATACTTTTGGCATTCTATTAAAAAACTTCTTTGACTTCATTTAAAAACAAAGAATGGTGATATAATCCAATCTTTTTCAAGAATATTCTCTACGAGTTCAAACATTTCGATAAAATTGGTAAAGTTATTTATTATTGTCTGGGAAATACGAATGTGAGGCTTATTTTTGTGGAGAATAAAGTATTAAAAAAAATTTATATCAAAATAGGGATTAAAAAATTAAATACAACTTTTCTTATTTTTTTCTTTCGAGAGTTTTGTAAATAAGAAGCATGGTGAACTTTTAGAAGTTGAACATTAATCCTATTTTTAATTTTTATGAACATCCACCTTAAGGATGGAAAATATGAAATCTAAATTGGGTTACGATCGCTAACTTTGAACCGATTCACCGGAATTGCAGAGCCGGAGCCACAGCAAGAGCCGGAGCCGGAACCACATAGCCACAAGGTTTTGGGTGGAACCGGACCACCGAAGCCGGTGTCTGATAATTTTTTTTTTTTTATACAATTCAATAAAATTCGGGTCGCGGAGCCGAGACTCAAACGAAACCGAATTTTTTTTAATACAAAATAAAGGGACTCGCAGCAGGAGCCACATATTTTAAAATGATGACCCCGTAGCACGTCAAAGAATGGTATTTTAAAATGATGTCTTCACATCTGAAGTCTGACTAAACAGAAGACTGACTTAGAATTCCTACTTAGAACTACTTTTACACTAGAGAAATACAGCATTAAATTAAAAAAAAATAAATAAAAGAAAAACTAATCATTGCATTGAGGAACGTATTCGAACCAAAATCATTCCAATCTCAAAAAAGTGAAAAAAAAAAAATACTAAATCAATTATTACCTAAATCAGCAATCTGACAAGCCATAATTGGAGACAAGGAATCCAATTCATAAAATTATTGCAAGATTCAGACTCGATCATCTTCAAATTGCATGATTCCGGCTTCTACTCCAGTCAAAATATTTCTTTGGGCTCCGGCTCTGGCTCCGGCGCCATAGATCTGGAAAGCACCAGATTTGTAGAAAACCAAATTATTAACAAAATTAATAGCCGACAAGGTCAGATACACCTCGTTTAAAAGTGTTCAAATCGAAAGAAGGAGAGAATATTAAATAAAAGAAAAAGTGTTTCAAACTTTACTAGTTGATGAGTACATGTAAGAATGAGCAGAGCAATTAAGTCTAAGGTTAGAGACCTTGATAGACCATTGATGAGACTCAGGAAGGTGAGTCTCAAGTGCTCTCCTCAAGGTATGCTGTACTCCACTAGAGTTCAGAGGAACAAACACCATCATAATACCGATAGTATAAGGAGTCATGCAATAATAATAATAATAATAATAATAATAATAATAATAATAATAATAATAATAATAATAATAATAATAATAATAATAATAATAATAATAATAATAATAATAGGACACTAGGAAGAATAATAATAATAATAATAATTGGACCACTAGGGAGACTAAATGAGTTGAGGAGAGTGGAGAAATCGAAAATCCCTAGACTCCACCATATGAAGGAGGGCATTATGAGTTCAACCCGTTCAGATATGTGATACATATACTCTATGTAAGGGCGAACAACGCCTTTAGACAGAACCAACAACTACGGTGGTGAAGCAGCTGTTAAAAGAGTCTAAGATGAAGTAGCCTTTAGAAGCTTGTTTAGTAGATTGAAAGACAAAAATGTTATCACGAAAAAAGGAATTACCAAGAATAGGAAGAACAAAACAAGCTTTGTTTGAGTTGTGCCTTTTCAAACTTGTTATAATTGGGTGGAAGACTGTCGAGTAGCTGAAGGGATTGGCTTTTTGAGACATTTAAATATATATATATATATATATATATAATAATTATATATATATATATATATATATAATATAATATATATATAATAGTAATAACTGCTATATCTATAACTAACATATATATATATATATATATATATATATATATATATATATGTAATAATAATAGCCAATATAATTTTATATAACAATAACAATAACTTAATAATAATACCAATATGCAACGGAAAGCCCCCATGTATGTGTATCTTTCATGTTAGAACTGATAGATGTAATAATATCTCCCATATATGCTTAATAATATATAATATCGCATATAACTATATATGTATATATATGTAATATATGTACGGTGTATAATAACAATAACGTATAACTAATAATAATATTTAGCATAAATATATATAATAATAATATATATATATATATATATATATATATATATATACAGAGATATATATATATATAATATAATATATATATATATATATATGCTAATAACAATAACAATAACAACCAAAGCGAGCCGCCATCGTAACTTAATATATATATACATATATACTATATATATATATATATATGTATATGTTTAATATATATGTATAATAACTTATATGTAATAATAATATATATGTATATGCGTATATATCTATGCTAGTGTCGCTGTACCTGTAGCTGCTGCTGCTGCTCATAACAACAACAGCCAGCCTTATGCGCCAGCAACCGCGCCATATGCATAGGCCTGCCTGCGCCATGTATAACCAGCAGCAGCCAGCCTTATATACTCCTCTGCCACTGCTGTAGCTGCTGTAACCAACTTATATGCTCTTATATGCTGAAAGAGATAGATAGATAGATAGATAGATAGATAGATTGATAGATAGATAGATAAATTGTTTAAGTGGCATCAACATACGAGTGTATATGTATGCATTAAGAAGTTTCGATATATGAAAATAAAGGTTCTATGATGGTACGAATGTTCTTAAATGAGTAAATGAGCTCACCTGTTGTTCTGAAAATCTGAACTTGCTCTCAAAACCTCCCACACTGATTTTGCTCCGCAGATAAGATTATGAGGTGTTGGAGAAGAAGGATTGTGCGTTCCTTCGTCGCATAATTCGAAAGTCTTTGAATCGAAACCACGAAATGAGTTAACGATATACTTAATGTAATAAAAAAAATAATTTTTTAATGTGATAAACAATTTACTATATAATCTGGAGTTATATTTAAATCATATGCATAAAAAATCCAAGATATATTAAAATAAAGATAATAAATTTTAATTAATATGCAATTAAATTGTAAAACAAAACAAGAGAATTTAAGGAAAAAAATAATCCATTTCTTATTTCTTTTCAAAAATTACCAACCCTGCAGAAAATTAAAACATTTTAATTTAGAATCAGGCCCTGAATTTGTTTGATTAGATTTTTATCTTACCGATTCAATCTCAGGATATGCCATGAAAGATCCAGTTATATCCTCCTTCCCTGTCGGAGATTCTTTAATCAAACCACATACGACATCGGATGCGTTGCACTGAGGGTGGGGCTTTAAGGGAGTATTTGTGCACGCATTCGTAACCCATTCACCTCTTATATTCCTGTGATAAGGTGGATACGAAGTGCTCCCATCAATTCCAACTTCGTCAAATACGCCGTACCGATATTTAATCCATGAGTGAGCGAGCAAACGACCTAAAAATTGAAAGGGAAAAAGGATCAAATAGAATTCAAGATGAATGAAAAAATCTTTTCCCACGATGTCATTTACATATGATTGCGCAAGTGCATAATTTATTATATTTTTTAAAATTACGCGACATTAAACGTCAAAACGAATTTCCTAGGGCTGTCAATAAGCAGGAAAATATCATCTATATGCATATAGTGCATGTATCATAACCATACATATACACCATATGTATATATATATATATATAAGCAAGAAAATATACATAGACTATACAAATATATATATATATATATATATATATATATATATATACATAATAACTTAATATAATAACAACTTCTTTATATATATATAACTCGCGCATATATTGCGGTCATCCACATATTTACTCTCATATCCAAATTCTTTGTGCTCATATCCACAATCTACTTTGACTGGAGTAGATCCTCTTTTATCCCACACCATTAAACACTATTACAGACAACAACAACAAAAAATAAATAAAAAATCGAAATGGAAACCACAGGATTAGCCTCGGAGAAGCGAAGAGAGGAGACTTCAAAAAAATATTCCCTCTTCCTCCTCCTCCCTCCCCCATCACCACTTGGGAGTTGACGGCCTTTGGTGGTAGTGTTGTTGTCGTCACGAAATTGCCGGCCTCTCCTCATGCACGGTCAGGTCTTCTTTCTTCATTAATTTGCGCAACCTTAGTGGAACTTACATTAATTTCCACTCCTCCTCTGCACATCCTCTCTTATTCTTAACAGAAACTCGGGTGTTGCATTTTAACAGCAAACCGTTACTCTGTTCCCTCTTACTGCGTCTATTCTCAATTTTCAGCCAATGGCGGTTGTAGTGACCATGTGTGCAATGATGTTGTTTGCCCTCGTCTTTCCGATTTGGAGTATCCCTAATTTTTTACCTTATGGCTCAAGCTATCCTCTCAATCTACTACTAAATTCATCTGTTCTGTATATCTACCTCTTAACACTTTTCGCTGAAATCATCATTCTTGGTGATTTCAACTTTCAACACCGCCAATAACTTTCCTCTATTTCTCAAGACAGCTGGTTAGTTTGGCTACCACTTTTCCATCCAGAACACCTCCATCAATTGGTGCAGCTTCCAACTCGTATTCTTCATTGTCTTTGGGATGAGCCCAAAATTCTAAACCTTTTATAACCTCTAATCCGTCTCCTTATTCTGTTAAATTCTTTCCTCCTCTGAGTTCTTTCGAGACCACCTCTCTCTTCTCCCTCTACCTTCTCTCTCTCTCTCTCTCTCTCTCTCTCTCTCTCTCTCTCTCTCTCTCTCTCTCTCTCTCTCTCTCTCTCTCTCTCTCTCTCTCTCTCTCTCTCTATTTCCTCTCTTTCTCTCTCTCTCTCTCTCTCTCTCTCTCTCTCTCTCTCTCTCTCTCTCTCTCTCTCTCTCTCCTACCGTATTTCCTCATTTTTTTCCCGCAGGAAACGTTTTCGGCACTTCGGGTGCAAACTAGTCGAACTTGTGGTCGTACTTGTTTGACTTCCTATGGAATAACTACTGCTTTGGTGGGAGTTGTACTGGAGTGTAGAGAGCCGAGGTGATTCTCTTTGGCATGGAGGCCTACATTCCATATTCTTTCCTTTCAACTAAGCATATACAAACTTTGATTTAACTCTGATTGTCATCGTGCTTTTGGCCATAGGCATAGGAACGCTCGCTGCCTTCACCAATTACCTTCGTCTTCAAACACAAGAAACTTATCTTGCTTATACTTAATCTCGGAATCGTCCAAAATCTTTTTTTCGTAACACTAAAAACTCTTTTCTCCTTAGAAAATACAAAAATGTTTCTGATTGCACTCCATCAGGCTCTCTCTTACTGGCATTTTGCAAAGAATGCCAACTATAACTTTGCTTTTTTTTATTTCCCTCCTCCAGTATCTTTCGACGGCACAACTGCCGTTATATTCTCCACTAAAGCTAAACTCTTCGCTCAAATCTTTGCCTCTAACTTCACTTTAGACGATTCAGGAGTTAATCCTACTCCTTCCGCCTCCAAATTCATTTACGTCCTTTTCTAAAGATGTTATTTCTGCTCTCTCTGATTATAACATTAAGAAGGCGTACAGTTCTGATGGTATTCCTCCTGTGGTTCTCAAAATGTGCTTCCGAGCTTGCATCCTGCCTTGGTAAATTATTCTGTCTCTGCCTTTCAACTTCTCCCTTCCGTTCTTGCTGGAAAACTGCGCTTATTCAGCCTGATGGGGAAAAATTGGACCCCTCTCAACCGCCAAACCATCGTCCAATCGCTTTAACTTCTGATCATTCTAAGGTTTTCAAATCTATCCTTAAAACGAAGTTTTGGAAACATCTCAATTCTTGTAAATCATATCTCTGATCGGAACGCAAGTTCGACTTTCGAAAAAAACGCTTTGCTCTTGATCTTCTTTTTGATTCTTGATCCACTGCATTTCGGTATTTCGGTGAATGTTTTTCACTGGTTCACAAGAAACATCGAATGCCTTCAAGAGAGTCTGGCACAAAACTTTGATTTCCAAACTTCCGTCTTCACGTATCTATCCTTCTCTCTGAATTAATTTTCGACCGTTCTAAAGCCGCTCTTCTAGACGAATACCGTTCATCCTTTAAATCTATAAATAGTGGTGTTCCTCAGGGTTCTATCTTATCTCTAACTCTCTTCCTACTTTTAATTAATGCCCTTCTCCATATTACTCCTTCACCTATCAGCTTCTAAGTTGGCGACTCCACTCTTCATTAATATCTCCTTTAATTTCCATAGAAGTCTATCTTATTTTTAGTATCAAATGCTTTGTACCTTCAAGTCTAGTTCTTCCTACTATTCAATGACACACAAAAAAAAAACATCTTCGAAAAAACACAATTGAAACCTTCGTCCGCCCTTAATATTCTTGGTCTTTCTTTCCTCGTGATCTTTATTGCAAGGATCAAATTACTTCTTTTTCTAAATAAGCTTTTAAGAGGTTGGGTGTTCTGAGACGCCTTTCGAATTTCTTCACGACACCCCAGTTGCTTATTCATTTTGTTCACCCCTGTATAGAGTGTGCCTCACACAACTGAGGGGGTTCCACTCAAACAGCTCTCCTTGAAAAGGTGTAGTCTAAGGCATTTTGTTTGATCAACTCTCCTACACTCTCTAACTCTCTCCAGTCTCTTACAACCCATCGAATTGTTGCGTTACCCTCTTCATTCTATCGCTATTACAATAGACACTGCTCTTCTAAACTCTCCATTCACATACCTTCTCAATTGATACGGGCTCAAGTGATACACCGCTCTACACAGTCTCCATCCATTCTAAGTCCAACTCTGTGACCCCAGATTTAACCGCTAAGCTCAGTCTTACATGTACTTCAATGGTAAAGTCTGGAACAAACTCCCTTTATCTATTTTCCCAACTACTTTTGATTTGCACCCTTGAAACGCTGGGCATAGAGGCAAATTACCCCTAAAATTGTCACCGAGTTGCCGAATTTCCCCAACTCTCGTAGATTTTGGCACACCTCCGACCTTTACCAACTAGACGAGACACACACACACACACACACACACACACACACACACACACACACACACACACACACCACACCCGTGAAATTTTATATATATATATATATATATATATATATATATATATAATAATATAAAATATATATATATATATATATATATATATATATATATATATATATATATATATATATATATATATATGCATGTAGACCGTAGGCAGGTTGCAGGGAGACAGCTTGCCCTGGTCTGGCAGAGTAAAAACTGAACCTGAGATGTTTGCCAGAACGACGTTTTAAGGGTTTATTAGTAGAAAAACTGAAAAAAAAAAAGCATCAATCGATAGATGACTGAGAGGGTAATTACAAATTACTAACATATTTTAAACATACATATTTTTTTCCATAGTTTTAATGTGTTTTCGTTTTCATATTGGCTAGAAGTCAACTAGATGTGTGTTTTCATTCAGCTAGCTTCTTCAGGCAGTATTCTCCGCTGGAACTCAGTATGTGATAGCATTTGGCGGCTGATAAAGCTGCTAAATATATTATATATATATATAATATATATATAATAATAATAATAATATATATATATATATATATATATATATGTATACATACATATAATATATATATAATAACCTTAACCATACTATATATATATAATATACAGCATATGGTAATAATAATAATATGAAATATATAACTATATAATATGTAATATGTAATAATAAATATATATATATATATATATATATATATATAATAATAATATAATAATATATATAATAATAATAATATATATATATATATATATATATATATATATATATATAATAATATATACATATATAATTTATATAATAATAATAATATATATATATATATAATTAGTATGTATGTAATAGTATGTATAATATATATGTAGCATGCCAACCAGCAACGCATAACAATATGCAATAGCATAGTAACCAACCAATATCAATAACATATATGTTACCAACATATATAAATAACCAGCAATATATGTATGTATATATATAATAATATATATATGCTAACTATATATATATAACAATAATATGTAATAATGTAATATATATAAGCAATAACTCCAACTAATAATACCAATATATGTATACGTAATAATAATAATAATAATATACATATATATATCTTATACTCAATAATAACAATATGTTTCATAATATGCTCATAACATCTTAATATAATATCTAGTAATAATATATGTAATATATGAACTTAATTAAAAGTTTGCCCCCCTAAATGAGATCCTGCCTACGCCCATGTAATATACTTATATATATTAATTAAGCAATCAATGTACGGAAGATATGCTTGCAAGGGGGATGTAATCGTCAAATACCTCAAGTTATAATATATAATAATAATAATAATAGCATATATAATAATATATATATAATATATATATATCTTCTTTCTATATATATATATATATATATATATACTATATATATATAACTATTTATATATATATACTATTCTTATTTATCACCTATAACTATATATATATATATATATATATATATATATAACATACATATAAATTTTTCTCCTCTCTCTATATATATAACAATAATATATATGTATATATATATCTTATATATATATATTCAAAAGAAAATATTATAATATTAATTTCAAATGCAAGATTGAACCTGGGCGCTAGCAGATGTCCGCGTAAGTGTTTGACGACCACCTGATGGACTAAGTAAGCCGCGAGTATTCCTGTGGTGAATATATACCCACCGGCGGGACTTCGCCTTGACGCACTCACCACATCACGCTCAGCGTGGCGACAAAACAAGTATTTCACTCACGCGATTGCCTGTTTGTCGCTACGCCCAGCGTGGACTGGCTAGAAATTTGCGTCATGGCTGCCCAGTAGTGTCGCGCCGCAGATCGGCCTGCCTTTCCCTTTGGTCCATCACGTTAGCGAATCGTCAAGCTACTACCTGTTTATGCTAAATTGGTCCCATCCCAACTGGCCTCTTGCCGGGGTTAACCTGAAATACCTATCCTGGCATTTGAATTTGCGTAGCAGTTGGTATACAGCCCGCAGCGTATGGCCCCGATTTATAAAGTATTTCACTCTGCGCGGTGCCCTGGTCCTACGCTACGCCCGAGCGTGGACGGGTAGAGTGCGTCATGGTTCCCTGTTGGGTGGGTGATATATTCACCACAGGAATAATTCTCGCTCTTTGCGCAATCCATCGCGTGGCGTGGTGCGTCAAACGCCTTACGCGGACATCTGCTGGGGCCCAGGTTCAATCACAGCAGTGTGAAATTACTTTCAGGATTAATACGAATACCTATCACACTGCGTTGAATTTGCAACGGATTGTTATATATATATATACCTTAACAACAACATATATATATATATCATATATATATACCTCGCTGCCATAATAATATATATGCTGCTCTATCATATATAAATAACAACAACTACCTTAACCAGTATGTATGTATATATATATAACTTAATATATATATATATATATATATATATATATATATATATATATATATAATAAAGGCTTTACACACTGCACAATATTTTAGACGAATGCAGGAAGAGGAATAATTCATCATTTTCAAGTAATATTTTCTTCCCTTCTAACAACTCCATATATCTTTTTTCTCAATATTCAGTTTAATAATATATATATATATATATATATATATATATATATATATATATATATATATATATATATATATATATATAACAACGCATTAACAACAGCTGGGAGAAAGAAAAAAGAAGAAAAGAGAAGACCTAGAGTAGAAACTAAGATGAAGGCTGAATAAAATCTTCAAGAACACTTCATCTTCATGAACCGCATTGTTAGGGCCTTTTTCTTTTTTTTTCTTTTTTATTAGTATAAAAGGTGTGATTGAAGAATGTTGTAGTTTGGAGGAAAAGGGAAAAGGGGGTTGGCAGGTGTGCCGCTACGGAGACTACATTGAAAGGAAAGAGAAAAGAATGGACCGGAAGCCAAATAAGATTAAAATAAGAGGAGAATAAAAGAAAAAAAATTGTTGATATTAATGAAATAGGATTTATAAGAATGTGTGGGAGAGGGTAAATAAACCCAATTGTTCAAGTTTGATGATAGCGAAAATGACTTTAAAGAATGAATACTTAAATATTTGATTTCACAAATGTTTAGACAAATAAGAGCTGAAAAGGTGGAAAAAAAATTTGTTAGCTGAAGAATGATGTTAGGGTAGATTTACCAGAATTATTTAAGTGTATTTTAATGTTCAATTAAGGAATGTGATGCACAAGCGAGAGTGGCTATTAGGTGAGCTCTACAATCAGATTACTCAAGGTTCCCACAAAAGCGGATTCAAAAGTGTAAGCGTTTCTCTCTAAATGACCAAAATAACTCTCCTATACGAACACTCTGTATCTGTGAGAATCAGGTTATTATTTTAAGAAATTTTATGATAGCAAATCAAGTTACAAATGTATTTAGCTTTTTATTTTGAACTCTTTGTAAAACTAAATTGAATCCTTCGTTTAATGCTGAGAGTAACTCTACTTCACTGCTTATGATATGTTTTAAAAGTTAATGAAATCCGTCTTTTGTAGCATAGTTATATCGAAAAATTTAGTTTCTAATTTGAGGATTATTATTGCAAATGAAGTTCAGGATACAAGTATCATTTAAATCACTCCCTTATACATTATCATTTCCTATTCCATTGTTTTTATTATTTTTTTATCTTATATAAAGTCTTTTAAATAAATTAAAATGTCCCAAACGTTAATATATATATATATATATATATATATATATATATATATATATATATATATATATATATATATATATATATATATATATATATATATATATATATATATATATATATATATATATATATATATATATATATGTTATATATATATATATATATATATATATATATATATATATATATATATATAAGAATTTTTAGTTTTTGGAGGATATCCCAATCATATTATTATTCAAGCTTGCAAAAAAGCTAAAAAAAAAAAGTTATTATGGTTCCAATCCTCCAAAAACTAAAAATTCTTCTTTTCTACCTGTACCTCATTTCCCACTACATAATATTAAAAAAATTGTACCTAAAAATATTACTCTCATCCCTTCTAATCTCACTTCTCTAAAAAATACTTTTAGACCCCCTAAATATAAAGAAAATGTTTCTAACAGCTGTGTCTACCAAATACCTTGTACATCTTGTGAAAAGATATATATAGGGGAAACCATAGATTTTTCAAGAAGAAAGTACCAACACTCAATAGACTTAAGAAATGACAATATTAATTCAACTCTTACATATCACAGAAGATCCTTTAATCATCATATCATCATTGACAATATGAAAAACATTGGAAATGTTGCTAACACAAATTCAAGAAAAATTTTGGAATCATTTTATATTTATAATACGAACAATTTTAATAAACAACTTGGTGAGGTCAAAATAGACCATTTGCAAAAAAAATAACCAAACCAACAATAAGTGTCTTTCTAAGTTGGCAGTTTTCAGATGCGCTGTTCCTTTGCCTGAAGAGGTCTCCCTGATGGAGACGAAAGCTTGCAATCAATGTAACTATTAATAATTGTTTTATGAAAAATTTGATTTTGTCAATATGTGTTTTTTAATATTGTGTAACTAAATAAAAAGAAATTTTAATCCAAGGGCTTTCCTTCTTATATAAAATAAATACAACGCTAAAGTAGTTTATCTATATATATATATATATATATATATATATATATATAATTAATATATATATATATATATATATATATATATATATATATATATATATATATATATATATATATATATATATATATATATATATATATATATATATATATATATATATTCTTAAGTTTCTAATTGTAATTGATACTGATAGTAGTGTAATGTTTAAAACAAAATTGTTTGATGAAGAAGAAAAAGAATTAAGTGGTTACTGTACCGTTTGTTTTGGTGTCATTCTGAAGAAGTGTTTCATATCCAATACTAATGTAATCTCCCTGATGGCCACATCCCATTGTTTGGAGAGTCCAAGGTTTCGACCCGTGGAGTGAATGTCTTCTTTCACTAACTCTTAAGTCTGCATTAGACCAAGTAGCAGACTTCGCCTCTTCGATATTCATTTGATGTAGAGGAGGACACATGATTACCCATGAGTCAGGGATGAGAATTGAAACCTTCTTGAAACTCGCTCTTCCTCTGGTCGATCGAAAAATGTCTTCTGAAGAAGCATTCAGCAAAGTCTGAAATTGAACAAAAATGTTTCTTTAAAAACGAGTTTTTCACCTTTGAATTCATTATTTAATAAATAACTAATGATAATCTCTAATACAACGTAAAATAGCTTATCCATCGGGAATAAATTAGCAACTTTTTAAAATATAAAATAATTATTTAAACGATCGGTAAACATATAATTTCATAAAATAGACGCTGAATTAAACTTCATATCGTATTTAAAGTGTCTAAGGAGGAAACACTACTTATGAGTACAAAGTTGAAACGAATTTATGTCCACACATTCGAGGAATATTTTTTCGGTTTTCATAGAAATTAAATATTATGAATATATATTATCCAAATAAGAAAAGCAAAGCAGATTTTCTCCGTTGGCTTCACCTTTGCAAAATTATACAGTAGGCACTGATTCACTTGTTTCCCCCCGAAAAGCAGCCACTAATATATATTATGTGAGAATATATATATATATATATATATATATATATATATATATATATATATATATATATATATATATATATATATATATATATATAGGCCGAAATCACTTCGACAGTCATAGCAAGGGGGGATAATTAGAGCACTTTCCTCGTAGTTGGTTTATTGTGATAGTTAGATAACAATACAAAGGAGGATTTTCATTAAACAATGGATAAGTAATGGATGGGCATATATCAACGTTAGCACTATTATGAATTACACAGACTAACTAATAAGATAATGCACTAATTCCCTATCCTAAATAGACCTGCCGGCCTTTGGTTGAATCTAACAATTTCTATAGGGCACCCTCACGCTAAGAGGCTCTACAATACTCCCGGGCATGATTCGATGGCGTCCCTTCAGGACCCAAGCACCAATCATAACCCTTGTCTGTTTGGCATTCTTTTCCTCCGCGAAGGAAAAGAGGCGCCAACACTTGACTTTCAAATAATGTACATTGTGTAAGTATGAAGTAGACCACCATTTATGCAAAGTGATATGCATGAGGTTTGCAATAGCCTCTTACAGAGATGCATACACTCTAAGACAAGCAGGCTATTGTCTTACAAGGATTCCCTAGCGTAATTTTCACCCTAGACTGGTGGCCCTCGAGTGCAACAAAGGATCTCTGCCTCGGAGAACAGGGGTGAGGCCCCTGTTTTCGATTTCACAGAGATACTTTCTTACCCTCCTTCGATCGAATACAGGAATATAAAGTTGAGGAAAGTGGAAGAACAGGTGAAATGCTACTTGTGGAAGGTGAAAGAACTTACAATATGAATATTTAATACCATTTATAAACACTATTGTTCTCGTATTAATTACCATAGCAACGTCTTAGACTCTTATTTTCCTCAAGAGCTATTTACCTCGGTTCCTCATTTCTTTTCTCTACTTCTGTTATTCCGCGTTTTTCTTGCGTTCTGGTGGGTCAGGAACGAGATTATAGAAAATTTTTACATTTCTTAAATTTTCCACTACCACCTTATCTCCTTTTACAATATGAGCGTTATTATTAGTGATCTTCACGACTTTGTAAGGTCCGTGGAAGCGGGGCGAGAGTTTCCCTCGGTTGTATTGTTGACTTTTCACCAGCAAATATTGAGCATCTTTTAAATTACGAGGGACGAACACATTTCTGTTCCTTAAGTTAGTTCTTTGGGAGAGTGGTTTTGCTATGAGTCCTGCCAGTTTTTCAATATAATTATCATAAGTTTTTGGTCCGTCTGGGAGAGAAGGGTCTATCAAGCCGTCAGGAATGTTTATATCTTGCCCGAACATCAATTTGCTGGGGCAGATGCCGGATTCTGAGATAGGAGCGAGCCGAAGTGCGAATAAAACGAAGGGTAATACGTCTAACCACCCTTGACTCTCCATGCCTGGCTCAGCTAGCATGGTTCTTAAACTGGTTAGAATCATCTTATGAGTTACCTCTACCTTGGAGTTCGAGAATGGAGCGTAGCTCGCGGTAGTTATATGTGTTATTCCTAACAGTTTACAGACACTTTCAAATAAATGTGATGTAAAATTTCCACCTTTATCTGTGATCAAATGGCTGGGAACTCCACACATCGGAATTAGCTGATTTATTAGTGTTTTAACGATGGTTTCTTTGGTGATATCCTTGAGGGGAAAGGCCCACACATAGTGGGAGTACCTATCAATGAGGGTTAATAAATACTTGTATCCTCTACATACTGGTAATTTCAGTATATCACAGTTTAAATCTTGAAATTTGTAGGAAACTTCTTTGTACTTCCCATAGATAGGGTTTATGCTCCGTCCGGTCTTGTTTATTTGACATTGAGGACAGCTTATTACAAGTGCTTTCACTCTCTTATGCATGTTGCGGAACACGAACTCAGTTTTCATCGCGGTAAGACAGCGCGATATCCCGAGGTGTCCTTGAAAGTGAGTCATTCGTATAATATCGTCTATATGTTGTTCCGGGAGAATAACTCTGGCATAATTCAAGGAGGTATCCACAAAGAGAGAGACTTCATTCTTCTTGAACCAAAAGGGTTGTTTCTTTATTATTAATGAACTTTTTTCTTTATTTTCAAGTAAGGAATTAATGTATTCATCTTCTAACTGATCTTTACTAATTGCTGCGTAGTCAACTTCTTTTCTGAAGCGTTTTATTAAGTCAATATGAGCTTCATTACATCGCTGAATTAAATTTATTCGTGTATTTTCAGTAAGTATATCATTTATTTCATCTAACTTTTTAGTTGGCGATTTTTCATTCAATTTTAGTAATTCTTTCTCTTCCATTTCAATTCTCTCTTTCATACTCAACCCTTTGGGCTTTAAAGTCCCTTTTTTCTCATGAGAACTATTTAAGGAATTTCTTTTGTTTACAATCTGAGTATTTAAAAGGTCTACCTTTTTACCCTTCATTGGACTGCTAACCGCAGCACGAGTGTGGTTTTGTTTTATTACCCTCTGATAACGAGCTTTGAGTTTCGGGGAAAGTTCTTCATATTTGTAGGTGGTTGTAAAATTTGGACACGACTCCACGTGGACTGTGGGAACTTCGCTCTGATTGGCTAATGTGCTGAAAGGAGGACCAATCACAGTGTTCGTAGGTATTTGACCGTCCTCAGCTATTGATGCTGTGCTCATTCTCTTATTTTTATTTTTATACTTATCAAAAATTTCGTTCCACCTTTTTTCTTGTTTCAATTTGATGTGGTGGTTTTCGGGGAGATAAGGGTTTACAAATACCTCAGAATATTTCGATAATAACTCATTAAAATTTAAAGAACTAGAAGGCACATGCACAGGAGGAGGAGAGAGAGAGAGATTTGAAGAAGAAGAAATAGGAACATCATTAATATTAAAATTCACATTTCTACTCAATTTTATGGTCTTATTTGTAATTTGATCTAATAATAAATCTTCTTTAAAATTAATGCCCATCTCAAAATTTTTTAAAAAGTCTAATCCTAAAATATTTGTGCTTACATTAGCGATATAAAAAGTAACCATATATTTACGCCCCAATCCCAGATCGATTTCAATATTTTTAATATCATAGATTTCAATTTTTGAATTATTAGCAGCAAGCATATAGCCTACCGGCGCTTTTTGATGGTCATTAGCAGCGCATGATAAGAGGCTGAAGACAGATCCGCAATCTACCAAATAATCGATCTTATTTAATGTGTCATAGACTATATACAAGGTCAAATTGTCAATCTTGCAAACCCTCTTGTCTCCCTCAACAGCGGCTGTAACTATCTCACTGCTTAAGCAGCGCTCGTCATCAGCACTTAAATCAGTTGGGTCTGACTGCAGGGTATTTGCTACATTGCTTCCATCTTCCCTTGTATTATCTATGACACCCCCCCCCCATTTAATAAATTTGAGTTAAAAAGGACATATCCCACATGCAAGGGACTAACAGCAGTAATAAAATGGTTATTTTGTACATTACCAACATTGCTTGAGACATTTGTTTCGAGACCTGTGTTGAGGTCAGTATTATTTAATATAATATCATTATTTGTTGATATATTTTTGTTTTGAGGACTACTACTACTTTTCATATTTAAATTTTTAGAGTTCTTTAAACTAGAAGGAGCATGCATTCCTTGTACATTTGTGTGAATTGAATAGGGTTCAATGATAAAGTTTTTATTTATTTGTTCATTTTTTTCATTTTTATGGTTACTTTTAATGGAATTTATATTTTCAGTTTGGATAGTGCTGGTAGTTGTATCTATATTTTGATCAATTTCTGGATCAATATTGTTCATATTGTTTGTAATAATAATTTTATTTTCATATAACATTATTATTTTATTATTATTATTATTATTATTACATATTATTATTATTACATATTATTATTATTACTACACACATTATTCCTATTCATATTATTACATATTATTATTATTATTATTACCATATTATTAGTAGTAGTAGTAGTAGTAGTAGTAGTAGGTATTTTATCACTATCATTTTTATTATATAGAGTTATTATGATTGATATAATTTTTATTTATTTCTTCAGCACTTTTATTTAGTAAGTTTATTTCATTAATCACCACACTGTTTGTAATAGGGTCACTTATCATTTGAATGGTATTGTTAAATCTCACTTTTCTATTTTGATTATGGTTTTCACGGCTGCTGTTAGATGGTAATGGTCGCAGCCTTGTTAGCAGTTTTCCGACGATGATGGGACATTTTTCTGGTTATTACCATATATTAATGGATACATAGGACATTCATTGCTTTCACAGCGGTATGCTTTGAAGAGATAGCGAGCATGATAGAAGCATAATTGATTGACCGCGTTATTAAAGGCTTTACTGTACCCATTTGTATCTGTTTCTGAGTAACGTGACCTACTTTTAGCACGTGACCGATTTTCTCTCTCAGCTGTGTCTGCTTGGTTTTTAACGAACAGCTGAAAGGAGTGAGCGAGCTCGTTCACTGTTTTGGTGAGCTCAGCCAGCTGGTGGGCAACTTGACCTTCACCGCGGTTCTCAGTTTCATGTTTGCGCTCTGTGTTGCGCGCGCTGGGAAGAAGGTAGGCGGAGTCTGTTCTGTTACGTACAGAATTCACCGAGCCCCAAGTCTGTTCTTCGTTTGGTTGATGATAATTTCTTCCTTTTCGTACAAAATTCTTATAAAGATCGTCTGAAACTTTGACCATCCTTACAAGGTCATTTTCTTCAGCTAATGAATACACTGACATCTGAATATTTTGGGGCATCTGCTCTAAAAAGAGGTCTATCGCAAATTTGGGGTTGTGTTCTACCAACACATCGAAGCTCTTATTCCCCAATACCCCCTTGACACGATGGAGATATTCACTGGGCAATTCATCGGGTCTCATGCCCTGTTTAAAGACATCCCGGATTCTGTTCCTCAAGGCGGGAAGGTAAACTTCTTCTATGTTTTGTAATAGCAGACGATAA
>JABUQX010125909.1:0-2500 GCA_015478945.1 Trachelipus rathkii
GAAGAGAGATTATGGAACCTTATGAAGGTATTAATTTCCAAGACTAAAGCCTTTTTCCTAGCTCTAATTTAATTACATCTTTCATTCTTTTAAAACCGTCATCATTTCATTTGAAGATGGTTAAAAATGCTTCCTTAGCGTTGAGATATAATGGTAATACATCGGAGACAGAAGCTGTAGAGGCACTGATTTTTTTTGGTAGTTTCTTCAAATGTTTTAATAGCTTAATGCAGTGTGATATGATGTCCATTTTCCACATTAATAAGAATGTTTAACTTTGGAATACGAACTGGCGTACGAAGCAAGAGGTTCTTTTGAGCAATACTTCTTTCATCATATGAAGTGTACTTATTCCAGCGAGTTGATGTCTTTGATAACATTAAGATATGGAATATCAAGCCGTTTTTGAATTACTTCAACTCATTTTCATTTTCATTTTCTTTCAGATTCATCTTAAGTATTTTTATCATAAAATTCTTTATCAAATCTCGACAATAAACATCCGCAAACATCCCGAGGGCAAGCGCGGATGCGGATGCGGATCTTGCGGATTGCCACGGGTGCGTCGATGATCCCCGGAAGCGGATGCGGATGCGTGTTACCTGCATCACTAATATATATATATATATAATATATATATATATGTATATCATCGGCGACTCCAGTAACTTTTTATTATTCGGGCTCTCTCTCTCTCTCTCTCTCTCTCTCTCTCTCTCTCTCTCTCTCTCTCTCTATATATATATATATATATATATATAATATATATAATATATATATATATATATTATATAATAATATATATATTCCTCGAATATAGATATATAATCTAATATATATATACTTCTATAAGTAAACAACCCGGCACTTTCCCTTTAAAAGGATGTTACATAAAAATGCAGATTTCGAAATATCGCTGAACACTAATCGTCTAACCATGCACTGTGACGTGTTAACTTAAACTCCAATAGAAGAAGAGAAAAAGTTGCCACATGCTATTATATATCATGTTAATTTTTAAATATGTTAATTTTGTTTAAAATTTTTTTTTATTTTTTTTTTTAAGGGCTCGAGCCGACGGTGGGACAGAGGGGGGGACGAAGTCCCCCCCGTCGTCCCCCGCTGAGGCCGAGAGACCCTGACTCTTTGACATCTTGGCGATTTAATCTTGGGTATTCCTTTAGTTTAAAAAAATAAAAAAACTGTTATTGGCAACCTTGTCGCTCTATATTGCCTTGAAATAATCGAAAAAAAATCGATTACATCGCTCGTTCGATATATATCGGTTAACATCCTTTTAAAGGGAAAGTTATATATATATATATATATATATATATATATATATATATATTTTAATATATTATATATATATATACTATATATATATATATATATATATATATATATATATTAATAAACTTAAAGTAGTCTCACCTTATTTATACATAAAGAGAATGTAACTAAGAGATGCCAAAGGCAATAATATAAACAATTTTTTACTCTAAATTCACAGCACCAATCTTTGTTATTTCATTGAGGCAATGAAGAGTCCACCTTCTTAATCGATTGAAATACCTTTTATTCTAAACGCGATAATCTCTTGACTTTCTGTTTTCACAATTTTGCATAATCTTTCAATATTTATTATGTAATAATTTTCATTTATTTGGCCAATTTTCACCCAAAAATGGGAGAATTTTATTGTAACATTATGAAATTTGTAAACGATCGATCGTTTCTTTTATGTTAACTCATGCTAAGCAAGAGCAACGTACGAGTATAGGAGTCGCCTCTGATATTATAATATATATATATATATATAATATATATATATATATATATATATATATATATATATATATATATATATATATTATATATATAATATATATATATATATATATATATTTGTAAATACCCCCTAATGTATTTTCACCATGCTAGGATACGATCCTGGACCCTTGCAGATGAGCGTGCATGTGTTTGACCACTACGCTACGACGAGACAAAAGAGAAACCGAGAATACTTCTACTGTCCAAGAAGAGCATTACTACGGTTCCTCCCGCTCGCACTCGAACGTAGGGCCAAACAGGGTACCGCGCATGGTGAATAATAATACCAAGACCGGGGGTTATTATGTATAAGTGAAATGCAATACCCTGCAATCAAATTTGATTGCAGGGTATTGCATTTCACTTATACATAATAACCCCCGGTCTTGGTATTATTATTCACCATGCGCGGTACCCCTGTTTGGCCCTACGTTCGAGTGCGAGCGGGAGGAACCGTAGTAATGCTCTTCTTGGACAGTAGAAGTATTCTCGGTTTCTCTTTTGTCTCGTCGTAGCGTATGGTTAAAGATCATGCACAGCTCATCATGCAAGGGTCCAGGGATCGTATCTAGCACTGGTGAAAAAATACATTAGGGGTATTTACAATATATATATATATATAATTGATATGTGGATTTATATATTATTTTTACATTCTCTATATATA
>JABUQX010125909.1:7500-10175 GCA_015478945.1 Trachelipus rathkii
TTAAAAATATCTCTAATGACCATAGAGTGATTATGTATTTATGAAGAAAATATTTCAATTTTCGTCGTGTTTGGGTCAAAAATTTTAATTTTTTATTTCAATAGAAAGTGATAATGGTTTTCTTAACGAAAATGCACTTCAATATATATATATGGTGATATGGAGATGGAGAGAATATATAGTTTTTTTTAAAAAAAAAATATATATATATATATATATATATATATATATATATATATATATATATATATATATATATATATATATATATATATATATATATATTAGTAGTTATTCAAATATACGTATATGCTTTTCAATATTGTCGTTCATATTAAAAATAATACAATTAAAAAATTATATTCGCACTCATATTCGCGAATATTAAAAATAAATTATTCGCATTCGCATTCGCATTCGGACAAATGCAAATGCGAATATAAAACTGTTCGTTGGAACTTTTTAAAAAATTTAGTGACTGATCACAAAGATCAGTTGAACAAAGAATCTGACTTAACTAATACCGACTTGATGTCGTTGGTGAATCTTTTAGTCACATTCGAATTCTTGACAATTTATTCAGAGTAAAAATATACTGTATAATCTTACTTTTTGATTTACTGACTTTGTTATATTGATAGACTTGTACGTGTGAACATAGATGTTCTAACTCGAGGAGTGGACTAGCCCAAGTGGTCCACAGGGGAAAATGGTCCATAGGGCAAATGGTCGACAAGATATCAAAAAAATTTCCCTTACAGCCCTCCGAAGGCGTTAGGTTAGGTTAGGTTAGGTTAGGTTAGGTTAGGTTAGGTTAGGTTAGGTTAGGTTGTGCTTGTGTTTGTGTTTAGTTAAGAATTAAGTTGAAGCTTAAGTTAAGTTAAGTTAAGTTAAGTTAAGTTAAGTTAAGTTAAGTTAAGTTAAGTTAAGTTAAGTTAAGTTAACCATTTGACCCATCGACCATTTGGTACTAATTTCCTCGAGGACTCCAAAAGCTAAAATTTTGTCCTGTGAACCGAGTCACTCACTGAGAGTCACACAGGTCACAGGTGAATATCTAAGTGACGTGTTTAGTGAAATGCTTGCGAAATGGACCCAATCTATCTACCTATCTCCACTGTGTCATAAGAGATGCTGGTGCCAAGTTGAAGAAATCTCAGTTTCTTACTAGGGCGAATGACACACACATTGCGTCAGTCATCAACTGCACATTACCATTATAAAAACGGCTTGACATCTCAAACATCAGCCACTGAAGTCCTCTTAAAATATAGATAAATTGTCGCACAATTGAATCAGTAAACCATACCTCAAGAAGATCTAAAGAAAATACAGGCAAGAATTGACGTTCCACAACTTTCACTAATACATGATGTCCTTCTGGAACGGCATTCTAATTTGTATGATGAAAAGGATGCAAGAACTTAATTAATCTTTCTTCTTGTATGGCCGTTCTAATGATAAAATGCTTTACATTTTAACATCCAATGGCAAATCTATTTCAATAACTTGTATCACTGTACTCCAACCTTTTGAAGATATCACCAAGATAATCAGCAAAAACATCAATGAATGACGTCATTCCTCTCGTAAACACGCTGAAGAGAATGTTAGTATCATCAGGCAATTTACAGTCAAGGGACAAAGATGATGAGAACGACGATATTGAGAGGAATTTCCAAAGGTTCGATTTCACAGTAAGCGACGAATTGCATTAAATAGTTGTATTTTGGGGCTCCAGATACAAAGCAAAAGTTTTCACTTTTCAGTTTCTCACAGATAGGGGTTAATGTTAACGAGAAGAAATTTGAAATTACGTATGAAATTATTTATGAAAAAGTTTAATAATAATAATAATAATAATAATAATAATAATAATAATAATAATAATAATAATAATAATAATAATAATAATAATAATAGTATGAAAAAGAATAATAATAATAATAATAATAATAATAATAATAATAATAATAATAATAATAATAATAATAATAATAATAATAATAATAATAATAATAATAATAATAATAATAATATTAATAATAATAATAATAATATCCACAAGCACAACTGTCACCGACATAAACGAAATAATTTTATATTCAAGCAGTCACAATGATGATCAGCTCTGTAAGCAGCATCACATCATAAATAGTCAAAAAGAAACGCAATTCTCCTGACGAATATCCTCCTGTATAGTGGAGGATGCATGAGGAGACGTATCCTGATCTTTCAAGGATTTATCTTGCTCGTTCGCGATCAAGGGTTGACAGTTAACATCTATTTAGTGGTGCCAGTTTGAACTGTGACGAAAAACGTAGCAGATAAATAAAATGCTGAGTGAGCTGAAAAATTTTAATTATTAAAGAATAACCTTAGAAAATTTATTTCAATTATTGATTGTATTATTAACTGTAGCTCTATAAAATAATAAAATTGTTTTCCTCTTTCAAAGGGCGGAGGTTGGGAAAAGAGATGCACTGGATGCTTGTATAAGAGTGGGTCCTGGTCCTGCGTCCTAGAAACAGGAGATTTAACACGCTTTTCATTCAAAATTATATATATATATATATATATATATATATATATATATATATATATATATATATATTATATATATATATATATATATATATATATATATATATATATATATATATATATATATATAT
>JABUQX010125910.1:0-32500 GCA_015478945.1 Trachelipus rathkii
AGTACCTCTGCATAAGGATAAGGGTGAAAGGGGAATTGTAGGAACTACTGGGGAATTAGTTTATTGAATATCGTAAGGAAGATATATACTGGTATTTTGGTTGAAAGGGAGTGTCGAATGACATAAGGATTGATTTGCTGAAGAACAAGATGCATTTAGAAGTGGTAGAGGATGTGTAGAGAAAACTTTTACATTGAAGCAAATCAGTGAGAAAATGGAAGAGAAGAAAATGAAGCTTCATTTAAATTTTATGGACTTGCAACAGACGTATGACAGGAACAATTGGGAAGCCATGCGGCAAGTGTTAATTATATATTACAGCGTTAGTAGTAAGCTTCTGAATTGAATTAAAAGTTTGTATATTGATAGTGAAGCGTGTGTAAAAATAAATGAAGCGTAGAGCGAATGTCTTAAAATGTAATTGTTGGGTGAGGAGGGTTGTGTTAAATCTCTATGGCTATTTAATTTATATATGGATATGGATGGGGTGATGAAAGAATTTATAATAGAAATGGTGGAGGAGGGAGTTAGATTGATATAAAAAGGAACAGAGTGGATGGTGCCTTGCTTATTGCTTTATTTTTGCATGGTGAATCTGAAGAAAGTTTAAGAAGAATGGTAGAATGGTTTGGCAGGGTATGTAAAAGGAGGGGGTTGAAAGTAAATGCAGATTAAAGCAAGGTAGATCGCCTGTGAGTGAGTAAAAACGCCGCGAAGATAGATAGATTCCATTTACTCATTGCTTCAAGGACATTTGGATACGAGCTTCACGCTAAGGTATGCAGATTATAAGATTGTCACGGTGTGGTAGTTTCATTTAGGTTATATATAGAGAGCAATGCGCCACGTAATAGTAGTTATGACAGAATACCCAGAATGATAGAAAATCTATGGTAGAAACTTACTTATTGGAAAGTCATTAGGTTCGGAGTAATTTTTTTAATGAAGATATATAGTGATGAATGAGTATGGGTCTGAAGAAAGTTTATATAGAAGAAATGGTAAGAATGGTGTTAGGCAGGGTTATGTAAAGAGGGGATGTGAAAAAGTAACTGTGACACGAAACTTAAAGCAAGGTGAATAGGTGGTGGTATAAGGATACCCTATCCGCACGGGGTGTGAAATCATTGTTCAGACTTAGATTCCACTTGGGATAACAGGAACAAAGTATGCGGAGTTTAAATATTTAGGGAACATGGCTGGATGAAAAAGGGAGAAGAATGATGCTAAGGGTTGTAGGAAAGTTGTGAGCGTTTGGCAGGTGTTGGTGCAAATTAAAATTCTTGGTGACCCAACTGTAATTTGACAGTGTTTTGATGGTTACCTTACTGACAGTGACATGAGGAGCTGTTGACCTATCTGCAGCATACAGTACTGATGCGATCTATCTGTATTCAGCAGCATAGTTTGTTTGGAATAAGAGGTATAATTATTAGGTCTAAAGTACAGCCAATTCAGGTAACATACCACTTATGCAAGAAAGCCTAACTACAAGAGCTCAAGAACTTAAGATCAAATTATGCATTCGCTCGAGTTAGTTTTAATTGTATGGCAAACCAAACTTCACTACATTCACTGAACTATTCCTTACTATCGACAGATCAGCATCTATGTCACGTATCCTACGTCTAGCTGCGATACCGTATAGCCTAATAATAATATTTAAACTGTTCCTTCTAAGATAGCTTGTTCCAAAATTTGCTTTACCATCCAATCATTTAGATTTTAAACACTCGTCTTTGGATTCTCTCACGGCCAGCAACGCATCACCGAACTACTTTTGATTCTTTCATTTGCATTATTCAAATCTAAACTCAGTTTTACACAATGCCAAACCCCATCTAACTCAATCCTCTCGACTTTACTTCAGAGTTTCACCCCATCATAAAGCCAAATCATCAGCGTAAACAATAAAGAGGGCCACCGTCTACTATTTTCCACATTCACCTACTAGTCTAAAAAACATTCCCTACCTACCCATCTCACCCTTTTCCATTTCTTTTACATCAACTAGGTACCTCATCCATAATACAATAATTAAACAAATAAGTGTTGAGACAAAAAACAACAGCAAGGAACTTCACTACTAATTATTATTAAACAATTCACATTTCTCCACCACTCCACACACGTCTTCACTTATATTAACTTCTACATATACTTTTGATTCAACCATTTTCAGTTAAAGCATAACTCACCAACACCTATATTATCTTATTAGCAACATGCCCTAGAGCTTACCTATTTAATATCCTTACTTATCTAATATGCGTTGCAAGTTCATAAATTCTTTAATTAAGCGTTTCGGTTCGCTTTCCATCGAGAAATTTTTTAACTACTTTATTATCGTGTGAAGGTAGAACGCGTACAAACGGTGAGAACCTATTAAATCCACATTTTATTAGCGCACACTTTTATTTTACTTTCACTCAACAATCATTGAATTTTACCAATATATTAATATATAAATTATAATATATAATATAATATAATATTATATAATAATATTATTTATATATACTAATAAAATATTTAACTTATATATATATATAGTTAATAAGTAATATTGATCTTTTAAAATTTACTATTTATTATATATAAATATAGTATTAAAAGTTTTATATAATATCCAGATTAATATTATCTTACCTTAAATATATAATATTATTATATATATCTATAATCACGTTGAAGGATTATTTAAATACGATTTCTTATCCTTAAGGTTACAGGGGATAGTAAATAAACTATGTTTTTAAAGAAATAGAGAGCTATAAATATTAATATAATAAAAAGGCAAAAATAATAAATAATATTAGAAATATAATTTTCATCTATATATATATATATATAAGATACTATATATAACACATAGTATACGAGGTTCAATATATAATTAATATAGATAGGAATTATGTAGTTATAGTAATTTAACCTTCCTCACACCGGGCAAGAAAGGGTTAAACCATTTTATCTTATCATGTGAGAGTGACTCACTCATAGCTTATTTATAAAGTGAGCATAATAGCTCGATACTAGGGAATTTAACAGCATGTGTTTCATTCAATATTAATTAGTAATATAATAATTATATTATTTAAAATAATTACATAACATGGATTTCTCGATATTTCACTTATGTCTATATACTTATAATATGGAATTACCTTTTTATATAGATTTATAAGGCTTAATATCAAGCCTGGGAATATACTAAAAAATGAGTTTATCCCTTAAGAATTTATACTATAAATTTAAGGTCTTACACGTAGTATTATTTGCAAAGCAACTTGTTAACACGAGGAGAAAAATCGATGGCTCTCCATTACCTAAATAAATATATATTTATGACTAGATTCTTCGTGTGTTGCATATTTATCTTTATATATAATCGAGAAATTTTTTCTAGAACATAATTGTAAATATATGTTTATGTTATCTTAGATTTGTTCAGAACACATAGTCGAGAAGTTTTGACGATTTCCAACACTTTTTACACAGCGAGGTAGTTGTCACTTGTGAACTTTCAAAAGTAACTAGTTATGTATATAAACGGCGGAACTATGGAATGCTCTTGCGGAGAGGTGTTTGTTATTGGTTAAAGTCACAGGGATTGTTTTGAGGTTACTGAGTTGCGTGTCACGATCGAAGGCGAGCGAGCACACACATAGATAATAATAATATAATAATAAAGAAATACCGAATTATTTAAAAACCTTTGAATATTTTAGTTAACATCGAGCGAATATATAAATGTAAGTGAATAATTGTTATTTTTAAATAAGTACTTCGGCTATGAAATAAAGCTATCTATAATATTAAACTGAATACTAAGAATAAGAATGCATGAATCTGCTATATTTGGCATTCACTTTTTATATATATATATACTTATTATTACTAATGTAGGTAACAGATGGTGTAAAGGCTGTAAGGATCAATAGAATCAAAACATTGACGTAGTTGGTGTAGATGAGGCGTTGTAGCTTATAGGGGGTGACTTAAACTCTATGCTTAAGTGAGATTATACTATGTAATATATATTGTACTTATATAGTGAGTACGTAAAATAATATATGTTTTATTAATATAAAATTTCTATAAACTTTTTAGTAATAAATGATTATTAATTTTAAAAAACTATTTTTAGTTATAGTTTATTAATAATAATTTATATAAATAAACACAAAATACAAAGTATTTAACAGTATAATATATATATATAAATAAAATTCTTTGATTATAATATGATAATATTATTGAAGAGAGTGAGCATATATATGAATAATAGAAGAAATAAGTGTTTATAAATTTACATATGAGAGATTATACTTCTAAGTGAGTGAATTTTTATCTCGTTAGCGACTTAGTAATTGTAGATAGAGTATTTAGGATTTTTTAATAGACTAATGTTTTAGAATATGTGGATGAACTATCATTTTCTGATATTAGATTCCTCTTAATGATGTAGAAAGTCTATTCATGTTGAGAATTATGATCCTTAACAACCCAATGTCGATCTGAATTTAGATTCTAAGATATTTATTTACACATTTGGTGTATCGAGATGTAAAAGAGATTTGGTTTAAGTAATAAATATGTACTGTCTATTGTGAAGTTGGTAAATGAAGTATCTTAACTAAAGTATTATGTACTTTGTCTAGGGTTTGTAGATGGGAAATAAGGGAGAAAACTATTTCAGTTGCGGAATTGCGTATGCTCTCACTGCAACACAGTATATGGCTTGTGAGTAGATATATTCATCAACTAGAGATTATAGGAAATATTATCAATTTGAAGGTTGTGTGGAGTGGTATTATGTAAAATTCGTCTATTTGTATTTTAGGCATGGCTGATTAGCTGTATCGGAGAAAGTTCTTAATAGCTGAACAATCAAACATTTTCTGCAGTTTTGCGTGTATAGTCAATCAACTCGGTCAAAATTGTGGTTACTATCTTGTGGTTGTGTAAGGTGTAATAATGATGTATAATAATGATAAAGTGGTGTAAACTATAATCTATTATGTGTTAAGTTAGTATAGTGTAAATATATATGTTATTTAAGTGATGGTCATATGATAGGATAAATATTGTTAAAGTATGTTATAATATATATATAATTATAGTGAAAATCGTATATTAAAATTAAGTTCTATTAAATAGTGTAATATATATGTGTGTATATAAGTGTTAAAGTGTGTATGTGTTGTCAATATATATAGTGTGTGAGTGTTTGAGTGTGTGTTGTTATGTGTGTGCTGTTGTTGTAGTGTGTGTGTGTGTGCGTATGAGTGTTTTAATAAATAATTATATATATAAATAACTAATATAAGGTACTAATTGAGAAGTAAATTATAATACATACGTATTAATCAAATTAAAATATTAAATTAAATAATAATAATAAATATAATAATATAAAAAAATAGTAATATAAAAATAAATAATTAAAAATATATATAGCATATATAAAAAAAATAGATATTAATATATATATATAACATAAATATAATAATTAAATAATAAATCATATTATATATGTATTAATAAATATATGAAGTAAAAGAAGAGTAATAACATATGAGATATTTAAATACAAATATATATATAATATATATATATATATAATGGCATTTAGATTTGATAAACACGCTTCCAATGCAACTAAAGGAACCAATTATTCAAAATTAAAAGCAGTAATAATGAGCAAAGAAATAAAAAATTTCAATTGAGGAATAGTACCAAATTGATCACGAAAGTATTAAAAATGAAGAATTAAGTACCAAAAAAAGATTACGTACGTTTATAAGTGAAAAATTAAGTGGCAAAATGATTACGTACCTTTTATAAGTATAAAAATAAAGGGCCAAAATGATAACGCAAGTTTTAAAGGAAAATGATTTAAAAAAATTTAATCTTATATTAAAGATATGAAAGTATTTCTGCATACAGGTATGACAAAAAGAGAGAGAGAAAAAAAGTCTTTTAAAGAATAGCGTTTGTTAATAAATTTGAATAAGAATAAAAGAAAAAAAACTCAAATTTTTAATAAAAACTATAAAAAAAATTAAATTCTTCCACAATTTCATTTAGTTGTAATATAAACAAACGTGTATGAAAAAGATGTAAGAAAATATTTATACACGCGCGCAAGAGAGAGAGAGAGAGAGCAGAGAGGAGAGAGAGAGAGAGAGAGAAGAGAGAGAGAGAGGAGAGAGAGAGAGAGAGAGAAGAGAGAGAGAGAGAGAGAGAAGAGGAGAGAGAGAGAGAGAGAGAGAGAGGGAGAGAGAGAGAAGAGAGAGAGAGAGAGAAAGAGAGAGAGGAAAGAGAGAGGAGAGAGAAGGAGAGAGAGAAGAGAGAGAGAGAGAGAGAGAGAGAGAGAGAGAGAGAGAGAGAGAATTTCTCCCCGTACATAGTAATATCCTATAGATGCTGACAGCCTCAGTAAAGTGGACCAAATCTAGATCAAAAAATAAAGTTTGAGTTTGAATCACATTGAATGGATATCCAAATTAAATTTTCATTTATCAAAGTAATTACAATAATTTAACATTACTCTACGCCACAATTAACTGTCTCCTATATATGAGTAGAATATCGAAATTGAATTCTTCCACCATTATTATAGAGAACAGATTAAAAAAAAAAAAAGTTTTGAACTCGGTTCTTATTCGTAAAAGGAGTTCATTAACAAACTTGACAAGAAGGAAAAGATTGAGTAATTTTTTTATTATTATTTTGAATGAAACATAACGATTTAAATTTAAATCACGGCAATGATAACTGTTAATCTCGCTTATCCCTATTAAAAATATAATATATATATATATATATATAGTATATATTATATATATATATATATATATACTATATATATATATATATATATAGTATATATATATATATATATATATATATATAATATATATATACTATATATATATATTATATATAATATAAAAATACATCGTGTGAGTTTTGCTTATGGCGGGAAAGTATACCAAGTATAGAGTTAAAAGTATGAAGGTATATGTTGCTGAAACGAGCTATTGTTGACCAAAATTAAACAGAAAAATTTATTCCAAATTTTTAAAGGGTGGCTTAAATGAAATGTTTCAGAATAAAAGGTGGGAAGGGGGGGGGATGGAGACTTAGAAAGCAAAGGATGTAAGTGAAAAAAAATCACACATTTTGCGTCTCTTAGAGATGTATATAGAGAGTGTGCATTTTGATATTTTGAGGGTTATATAATGGTAAATGGGCCGATGTTTTATTAATCTATTCTTTATACAGATTATATATTAACGAAATCTTATTGACAAGCAACCGGCCTACACGCCTAGTTGCAAATTAGAGAGAGCTATCCTGAGGTCAATATAGAGAGAGAGTGAATCAGCAGTGCTTCTACCATATGGTAGTACTGAATATTCCGACGAGAAGAATAGAGGCTCTGTGTTGACACGTTTAGTATTGGCTAAGAGCAATATATTCGCTGAGTGAGGGAAGGAGTGGGGCACTAGTGAGACAAAGTGACAAGTCTTTGTTGAGGTGGTTGAGTAGCGCCACGTCTACTTACATATACGTGTGCTGCCATCTGTACAAATCAGCTGACTATCAGAGGATTTTTTCTATTAAATTTTATCTGAGAGTTATTCTTTCCTCGAGACTCTTGATGTAAAAATTCACTGTTCTCTGACTTCTTGATATATTAATCACTTATTCGTTCCTTTATTATAATTTCATTTTGCGCTTTCACTCGGAAATTGTTTTCTTTTCTATCGAAAATCAATTTAACAATCAGCATCTTTTAAATCTATCTTCTATATTCTAGGTTACATTTTGATATAAACAGAGAAATGTACAGAAATATGAGTATAGCCATATCAGACTAATTCTAATGTACAACTAATAAGAAAAGCATATTTTTGAGAAGTTCTATTCTTAAATATTCTTATTCCCACACATAACAAAACGACTATTAATCATAAATGACACATTAAATTAAAAAGACCAACCCACTTCTAATACAGCGAGCAAGATCACTCATCCTGATAATTTCTAGTCGAGTAATTGCTTTTGTATTTCATGATTTAATATTGACATTGATTGGTAATGATTGAATTTTTTTCGGGTCACTATGCTTTTTATGCGCTTTGTGATGAACAAATTGATTTAGAATTGACATTTATAATGAATTATAATTTTAAATTTTATATTTAATATTAATTATTATTATTACTTATTATTATTATTATTAATATTATTATAGTAAGGTTGGCTGACACATTGTGCTAATGATCTCTTTAGCTATATACCTGTAATTAATAATATATTATTCGTATTTAATTATTTACTATTATTTAATTATAATTATTTATTATTAAGTAATATTATTTATATTACTTAATGAATTATTATTATTATATATAGTTATATTATTAATTTAATTTATATAATTAATATAATATATTAATATTTATATATTATTTTATTATTATAATTGGTTATTTATTATAGTATCAACTTTCACTGTATTTTCTTGAATGGTGGTGATATAATTATAGTGAAAGTTTCAAACCATAGGAAGAAAATAGATAGCAACAAATTCACACTAATGCGAAAAATTTGAGAGAGTAATAGATCAAAAATTATAATGTAATTTTATTATACATAAAATAAATAAATTACGGTATAAAATGGCCTTGCACATATTGTATATAAAGCGCTAATAAAAGTACCTTACTAATTGAAGGATTATGTGTCAGATCATAATCAGAATATTATCTATATTATATACCACTAATTATCTATATATATTAAAAGTGAGAATATTTTAAAGTACATGCAGGCATACCTAACGTATAGGTAGAATATATGAATCGAGAAGGGTAGCAAAATCCATATCAATTTCTTCTTAATGTAATTTTTTAATTAGTTATCTATATATATATATAAATAATACTAACTTATTATATGTTGTATAGATATATCCACTTAATATTGACATAATTATTCACTTTGGAATTCGTTTTCTAATTCTGCCACGCAAATAAAAAATATTTTTAATAGTTAACCACCACTACAACAAACCAATAATTATATACTATAAGGTATAGGGGGAAGGTATTAATTTTGAAAATGTTCTAATAATAATGAAAAATCTAGCGTAGTAGATAAACCATATAGTTTTTATATATACGAATAATATACAAGTCCTATCTTAAATAACTATTATCAGAGGATCATAGTAATATATAGGTTGAGGAAGATTATACAACATTTTTTATAATGTATTATTATATATAATTAAAAAGTTTATATGTGATTATTGGATATTAAATTAATACTAAGAACTGAGTATACAAACGAGAATGTGGTACTGAGAGACATATGTTGGATAGTTTACCTTTACGCATTTATTTGGTGAAAATAGATAGAGAAGATAAAATTAAAAATAAAGTCTCTTTCTTCTATCTCAAAGCTACACAAAAAATAAAATGAGGTGGGGCAGGATTAAGGTATTTGAGCTTGTTAGTGTAAACGTTGTTAAGGTTTACCAGTGGTAATGTTGAATATTGTGAATGTAGTGAGTAGTTTCGAGTGTGTTTATCTGATGACCTAAGATGTGTGTTTGTTTATCACGCGAGTTTGTTGCTTTATCATTTGTTTATGTATGCTACCTCTAGAGCAGTTTTTTAGTTGCTGTTATATGAAAATAGCATAGTAAGAGGTGTTATTAGGTGTATAGTATGATATTATGCCATAATCAGAAGGATTTGGGGTAATGTCGCATAGCATTGATTGGGCTATTCTTACTTTCTGGCAATTTCAAATTAATGTTCTCTAGCAGGGAGCAATGTTGCCAGTTAACGAGGAAGGTCAAATTCCTGTACATTATTTGATGATAGTTGGAAACACCAAGTACTAATAGAGCAATTTGCGATAAGAAGTTTTAGCTTTAATGGAAGAATAAAATACAATGCATTGCTCGCCTTCTAATTAGTTGCAAGGTTATGTTATTCTAATACTTCAGTATCTTTCACTAAATTTGTGTTACTATTTTTTTTCAAAAGAATTAATGTAATATTATTATAGTTTCCGAGGTGATTCCATTATCTCGTATATCCGGAATGTGCCGGGATGAGAGTATATACTCGAAGGATATACAAATAAATGGATCTTCGTCGGAGTGATGTTGCAGATTTTGAGTATCACAACAACTGAAATTGTTAGACTATCTGCATCGCAATGTAGTAATACTTAGTGACAGACTAGTTATCCCTTAAAGCGTGATCTCGGAAAAAACTTAGTGATAATGCACTATTATCCCGGAATGCTAATAGAACAAGAGAGTATATTACGTAAACTTGCAAAAAAATCGATACAACAAATCTCCTTTCTATCTGTGTCTTATTTATTGAGAAAAAATATCAAAGTCATTATCTTCTTAGGAATGACATTTCTGTTGGTAGTACTACAATATATTAATATGGCTGCGACTACTGCAGTAGTTGAACTGGTACCACAATAGAGGATGAAATTTAGTTCCTAGAAGAAAAAAGAGAAACATTTAAATCTCAGAGTCTTGTAGTTCTTGAGTTCTTTACTCGAATGATTATGTGCTATATGTAAGTATACTTTGTTCTGTTGAGTTACTGGGCGTAAGAATATGTTAGATCATTTAGGAAGAAAGTCTAGTGTGAGGGTCTGACATAGATTGTGTAATTTGGGTAAATTGTCTATATCACAGTGAGTAAAGATAGTAGTTGTAGAAGTACTCACTATCTTAACATCTACAAAAGAAACTGTCAGTCCATTTTAAAACAGAAATATTTATCGTAATTCTCCTTCAATAGGAGTTAGAGCTAAATGATAACTTTCATCCTTATTATCACTTTAGGAGAATTTTTCGAGATATAAAATATGAGTAGAATTAGATATGAGATAATACACTTTTTCAGGAGATACACTTCCGCTTTTGGCAAGTTGACATCATGCAGGAAATAGATTATCTAGATCAAGAGATTGGATGAATAAGTAGCACTGCATACAATGGTGCAGTTTTCTATGTAATAAACTTATCTTAGCTTTTCAAGCATTTCTATCTAAGTTATATAAACTTGCACACTAGAGAATAAAGCAGATATGATAGTAATGTTATCACTCTCCTTTTTCGTCTTCTAATGGTGAAACATAAATTTGTACAATATTGTCAATCAATCTGTTGTAAAGACCTTCATGAAATTACATCTCATTACGTTATTCACAACGTTTACAATCTTGGGAACAATTCGCATTGTCATGTCTAGACGCTTGAAAACGTTTCTCTTCAAGCATTACACACACAGCCATAACTTTGCAAACCATACAGGGAACTTGCTTCTTAGAACTTAGCTCTGGCCGTTATCTCAATTCAAAAGGCTATGAGCAAATGGCAAATCAAGCACTATTGAAGAATAAAAGTTGTTCATCTGGAAATGTTCGCACTTTTTGAGTGAATCCGGATACATTTATGCTACAGGATAGATGAATTATATCATCTTTGCGAGCATTATCAAGGTAGTAAACCGTCCCAAATGAGAAGTTCGTCGAAGGACCAGTCTTATCTTGTCCTATCATAATGAATAGCAAGTAAGTCATGATCAGGAAATCATATTCAACAGGATGAGAGGTGGACGGCACGAAAGACTTCAGCCGTACTACCCCCTGTACTTCAGGAACTATGAAATCGGGTGAGACCTGATTATTTTCCCTTCTGTTGTCTTCTGCAGGAGAGAATTGTCTTTATAATCTCAAACTTTTGATCAGCAACTGTTAGGGACTTTAGTAATTTTGATGGATAATACCGAGGCTGAGTGGCTTGTATCTTCACGGGATTAGAATTCCGTTGCTGATCAGCCATATAACTACTCGAGTAAGGATCGTTATAAGGAACTATTCCAGACCTTTGATAATAATCAAAAGATGGATATAATTTTGATCGAGTAGAGCGCTTATAATATGCCTTTCCAACTGGATTAATATTTATTTCTGTAACCTTACCTCCTTTTTTATTATCTTGTTTATAAACAACAGTTTCTTTTCCTCCTTTTTTACGCTTTCCATCTTTGCTCGTTTTTGACCACGTGGAAAATGGAGAGTAGGTCTGTTTGCCACCTTTAACTTTATTAGCTTTGGAGGATTCGTGTGAAATGAATTGTGAATTGTAACCTTCATCACTCACCTCTTCTGGAATAGGATCCATTATATCAGTTTCATTTTCAAATGGTGTAAATTCCGTTACTAATTCGGTTGCGTTATTTGAATCCTCGGTAATATTTTGTGACATTTCACTAATTAATTTATCCCCATCAGTATTTTTGTTGTCATTAACCTCATGTGCGTAATCTTTGTTCATATAAATCCATCCAAGACTCCAAAGGTCTCTACTACCTACCTTAGAAATAGTTCTAGTGGGGTTGTAGATTTGGGGATCATCGCCTAACATTTGATCAGGTGATAAATGTGAAGAATTGAAAATTGCAGCAAAATTCTTGCGTCTGTTAGTATTTGTTTGACTTTTTTCATCTAAATTGTTTTTGAGCATTATTAATGGTAAGCCATTATTGGATGAGTTTGAACTTGAACCAACACTGTCAGAAGAATTTTCACCGGGAAACATCGATAAAGGAGGTAAAATGATGTCATCGTTTTTTACATCCTCTACAATTTCATCACGGTTTATTTTTATCACATTTTCATACCCATTTGGCAATGGGGGCTGAGTAACGTTTAAACTATTCTCTTCTTCATATATTGGAGAAAGAATACTAGTATTATTTTCAGCAGGTAAGTTACCATAAAAGTAATCCATATTTTCGGTGGTGGACTGGTCTACTTCATATATTCCATCGTTTTCATATTCTTCAATAGACTGTAATTTAGGTTGATTATTTTCAGAATATTCCACAATATCTATTAAAGTATCTAAGCCAGGAATAACTGAGGGTTCTGTGTTCATTTTACGAATACTTTTTGATATTTTGGATGAGTTTTGAGGAGGTGGTGAATTCGAGCCTGGTCCATCAATTATTTCTTCCAATTTATCATTCTCAGGTCGATTTACTGTAAACAATTTATCGTGAGTAGGTTTTGTTTCTGGAGGGGTGTATGTTAGAGTAGAAAGAGAGCTAGTATTATGGAAATATTTTTTGTATTTAAATGAAGTACTAAGTGGTGGAACTATTGTTGTATAAGACAGAGAACTAAGTGGTGGAACTATTGTTGTATAAGAAAAAGACGAGATAGATGGAGGTGTAACAGAGGTTGTTAACGAGATATGTGCAGAATTATTTAATGAAAACAAATCAAAAACGCTAGATAAGGTTGGGGAGGATGTTGATGCAGGATTAAAAGATTTTTGCTTCATGCTGATTTCTAAGTCATGCGATACGCTTCTACGCATGCGCTGGATGGTTGGAGAGCCAAGTCCAATTTCCTCCAGCAGCACAAACTCAGAAGACGGACTTCGAGAATCAGGAAGGTTGCTAGCAATGACCTGAATCTCGTCGGATTTTAAGAGTTTTTGGTTACCTCTGGTTGGAGCGCGATCTGAATGAAGATGTCTTCTCTATATGTGCAGATGTGTCACTTATAATCACACGCCACAGACCTATCTCACCCTACCCTCTCCTGTATAGTGTGACTTTGACTACACACACATGTCTTAGCTGAAGAGAAATAAATATATATATATATATATAATATATATATATATATATTTATATATATATATATATTATTTCTTCGTGTATTTAATTTCTGAAAGTTTAATAATATCAATAGAGTAGATTCTACTTACATTACTATAATAGAATTTTTTAATCATAATATATATATATATATATACCATTAGTGTGCGTGAACGTAAAAGCCTATATATATAGCGTTCTCATAGTTTATAATTTAGTGTATATCAAAAGAAAATAAAATATATATAATTATATCTTCATGTTAATATTTTCAACATTAAATTAAAATCATATATTAATTAGAAGAAGAATTCAAACAAAGACTATTGTCTACTCCTATTTGCAAGCTATATATATAATATATATATATAATATATACACACTTTTAGTATTCCCGTTAAGTATAAATCTCTCATTTATGGAAAGTGGATTAAAGTAACAGCGTACTCTATATTTCTGTGCGTGGCGAAAGCCCGCAATGGTTTACGTACATAAGCTACTTTCCATGGTGAACGTTAGTCATACATGAATCCAATATACAACTGAGTCATAGAAGTTATATATATAAATGAATCACATTCTATATATTATGTGATCGATCAATTCAATTTATAAAGCCTAACCAAATGTACGTGGCGCAGCTACGTACATGTAAACATAGCTGTAAGGGTTTATATATTATCTGCTTCAAGAGTTGATTTAATTATTCCATTTTCACCAGAATGATGATTTATTGAGGAGTGTTTATGCTGTTCGTTCAGTTATGAACGTCATCTCAACTTTCACTAGTCTATTCAGTTCATTAGAATATAATGCTTCATAGACCGTTCATATTACTTCACCTAGGTATTACCAAAATTATATACTATTATAGAGATATATGACTAATCTATTCAATGAGAACCGATTATTCTAATATGATATATACTTAACGATCTAACGTATTCAACGACCTGTACCTTTAGGTGGTGTTGCCTATGAAGGTTATGGGTTGTAGTATGCATAAACAAAATTTTGAGTACATGCAATGTATGTACAAATTAGTGCTAAATAACGTTTATGCAAAAGATATAGGGTTTTAGGCAAAATTTATGGCAAACACAATTTTATTATGTACAAATATATTAGGTTTTTTAGGATCCGTATTTCGATAGTGTCGAGAATAAATAGAGCGAGTATCTAGACCTCACGGTACCGCACCTAAAATATAATATTATTAAATCTATCTATATCTTATATTACGAGGTCTATCTATCTAGTGCGCAGCATGTACAATACTATTGCACTAGAAATCTACTTATCTCATAATAAGGATTCTATCTTGTCACTGACCGCTATAGAGAGCGAATATATGATTAAAAAGTTCGTAGAGAAAACCGCGAGGCTGAACACATAATCGACCCTGAAGAGAGTACAAAGTTTTACTTTTTCTAGGAACTATTAATAGCTCTTTACAAACAAAAGAACATAATACTTTATTTATATAATGGGAATTAAGATTAAATACATGAAGTTAGCGTAGAAAATATATAAATTAAAAATTATATCTATTAAAAATAATCGATTTATTATTTATTAATAATCAATAAATGTTGAAAATATATGAAATTAATTATTACATTGAGTGCATATACTGATAAGTAATTATTTTTGACATTATATAAGTAGTTTATTTTTATATAAATATATATATATAACTACTTGAACGATAAGTATATGAGCTATGAAAATAACATATAATCTGTACATTATTAATTTAATATATATATAAGTTTAAGTATATTTCTTATAAAGTTAAGAGTTTTATAGTCGTCCGCCCATTTGCGATTAATAGTCTAAAAAGTGTACTAATAATTTATATAAATAGAAATATAATATGTCAAATTGTATTTTGATATAATAAAACACACTTAATACTATTCTAAATTATTTATCATATCATACGATATGACATCAATTTAGAAGTTGTTTATTTCTCTTGCACCTTATTATGACGTGTCCAACTCATCATGTCTTGCAATAGTGATAGCATTTTTAGTAATTTGTATATTCAATCACCATACCGATTCTGATTATATCTAATAAGGCAAAGTATTAACCTAACCTGAGATGGAGCGTACAGATCCCACTGAGGGGATAGGATACATGAAAGGCTAATGGACTCTCAGGTATAATAGTTATTATGAATATAAAGTACTTATGAGCATTTAATTATATATAGAATTTATAAATATAAATAATTATCAAATATTCATATATTAACTGTATATAGTGTTATTAATATCATGATAATAAATCTTAAAAACTCTAATGTGAATCAGCTAAAAAGGATGAGGCAAATGAAGTAGTATTCTAAAAAAATAAATTATATAGATATGCCCTCTATTAACTATAACATAAATTAACTAATGATATACCACATTATATTTATATATACTAATTAATATATATTAAATTATAGTAATTATAAAAATAAAAATACTTTATAAAATAATGTTTATTAATGATATCACTATATTATATATATTATACTCATCATCATATATTTCACGTTATATATATAAAATTGTACTATGAGTCGATTGATAAGACACATAAATGAATATATCTATATTGCTAGTATGTTCCTACATACACAACCCTTCACTATTAATTTTATACTCACTTTTAATCCAATAGGAAAAGTAAGATTAATAAAGAAGAGCGTATATATAAAGAATAGATATCTAGAGTATAAACGATGAAGTACTAGACAAACAGTAAATCGAGCAAGTATAATTACGTGTTCTGTACAGATTTGAGAGGATCGTATACCCTATGCTACTCACTTTTGAGTATAGCGTCCTTCATTCTTGTGAATCAATTCTACTCAATGACCAGAAATTAGAAGAATCACAGAGATAATAGATCCACTTAATGTTATATCTTATAAGGTCTCAGATGAGACTAATGGTAGAATTAAGGTTATATATATAAGTAATATATTTATAATAATATATTACATCACTAATGATATAATATTGATATATATATATATATATAGGTCACCCTATATAGGTATATTAATTAAAAATTTAGCTTATTAAATTAAGTGTAAGTACAATAATAAAATGATATTAACATAAGTTAAGCTAATATTATTCTAGAGTAATATCAGTATAATGAGTGTACTGAGCACACTTTCGAAAACTCCTTAAACTCCCAAATTTTTAATGAATCCATAATATATAATATATATAAAGCTGTCCTATTCTCTTATGATGATCACTCACCTTGTGTGAGAATTTATAGTACATAATAGTCACAAAGTATATAATATATACAGATATTTATATATTTATTATATATTTTAGAGATAGACTATCTATATCAAGTTTTTTTATATGTATACGCTACTAACAGTCATGTAATAGAGAGCAATAATATCACTTAAACCGGACCGACTTATTGACCTTATTTATATGAGAACAATCTAGGAAAGCATACGACCTTAATAAAGCTAAATACTGTAAGACATAAAAACAATCTAATCATACATAAACGAACGAGAGCAATAAAATAACCTTAAATTCTCGCTCAATACATTACGAAACGCTATAAAACTTATTAGTTTGTATGTCATATCCTCGAAGACATATATCACCTATTATTAACTAATATTATTATATCAATATAAAATATCTTATTATCTCATATATATATACATTAATTATTATTATATAATATATTATTAATAATATATATTATAGTATATTAATATATAATATAAATATATACTACTTATATATAATAATTTATTGATAAAGTTATACGAATATATATATTACCTGTACACTATCCTAATATATATTAAAGTATGTGGATCTCAAAAATAATGTTCATCGTTAAACCTATATAAAAATTATATTAAAAATTTCTAGAATCAAATATAAATAACAAATAGTGCTCAATTTTAACTTATGACTAAATATTTTAACTGAACGTGGCATTAACTGCAAGCAAAAGGTCTACAAATAAGATTATCCTACTTACTGTTAAATTTAGTTGAATTATTGAGGAAATGTCACTTTTAATTATATATACACAATGATTATCTACTAATTATATATATATGAATATAAATATAAAATAAACAAGGATATATTTTTAAATTATAGTATGAGATATAGTTAATGGTAAATTATTAATATTATATAATATATATGCTACATTTAATTACAGATAATTCTGGTCTTTGTAATGTTATTATGTATCAGTTTATCATTAATAATACATCTAATTTAACGGAAATAAATAAGTAAGAATATATATATTCCATTTTAAAAAGTACTTAAACAATTAATCATTAATAACATATATTATTAAGTAGTATCCCTTTATTAGTATATATATATACTTAATATATACTTAATATAATAAAAAATATGTTGAGTATACAGTTTATATAAAAGTTATATAGATATTTAATAATTATATTATAAATAAATATATATAATATCTAATATATATATATATAATATATTTAATATATATATATTATATATATATTAATTAATATATATTAATATATTATATTTATAAGTAGGAAATTCATAGAAAATATTAATTTAATTCTATTCTCAAATTAAATAATCATATTATGAGTATACGTATAGTTATAATTATTAATATATATTATTTAATAGAAATTTGCATTTTTCAAATTTAATATCCGTACGGATTACGTTACGCCAGATACACATCAACCAGATAAATTGGCAGACATCCCGAGCGTACTGAAGAAGATTTTTAATACTCAGATCGAGAAAAAAAGATGATATTGAGAAACAAATTTCAATAATAATAATATAATAATAATAATAATTAAATAATAATTAATAAATAATAATAATAATTAAATATATAATTAAATGATAATTAATAAAAATAATAATTATTAATTAATAAATATATAAAATTAATTAATAATAATGTAATACAAATTAATATCGTCACACCAATATACTAAGTCACAACAAATACATTAATAACAACAACAATTAATATAATCTTCCATTAATATAATATATATTATTAATATATATTAATATATATATTAATATATATATATATATATAATATATACTATATTAATTAATATTAATTATAATATATATATATATATAAATATATTATTTAATATTAATATATATATATAATATATTAATATCATTAATATTAATATTATAAATATATATTTAATATATTAATATATATATATACGAATAAATATATATTAATATTATATATTTAAAATAATTAAAAATATAATAAATATCAGTGATATTATATATATACATTATAATATATAATAATATATTAATATGGAAACCATAAGAAGATTATAGTATCATCAATAGATATATATATTAAATTATAATATATATATTAATATATATATATATAATATATATAAGTATATATATATATATATATATTATATATATTAAATATATTAATATATATTTAATAATAATTAATATAATATATAATTAATAATAATATATATATATGATAAATCTAATCTATTATATATAATATTAAATTAATATAATAATATATTTGCATATAAATAAATGTAAATATTAATTAATAATTATATTTATAATATTATATATTATATATTAATATATATAATAATTTAATTATTATATAACTTATAATATTATATATTAATTAATATATTTATAATAAAGAAATATATAATATTTGTATTTCATATAATTTAAATTTCTATATTTACCCTTAAATAAAAAGTAAAAAAAAATGTTTAGATTACATATATTTGAAAGATTTATATCATTATAAAATATAATGACTCTCAGGACAACATCAAAAGGAAAAGTTTATTGCAGAGAATAGAATAAGTTACTAATATAATAATATTTTATTATAATTATATAGTACTGAGAATGCTCGATCTCTTGAGTATCGATTATTCTATTTTCAGCTTTATAGAAATCAACAGTATTAATGTCACTATTATCTCGAATACATCCTATAGTTCAAAACACACAAAACAGCAATTAACATTTATTTTATATAACTTTTATTAATATTATTATGAGTTTAGTAGAAAAACAAAAAAATATAATACACAAAAAAATATACCTCTGCATAATATAAATTATGAATATTATTAATTTCATTGTCGTTTGTGGCTATTAAATGAGCGTAATTTTTTATATTTCTTAATATAAAATATATTCGTTTTTATATAAATAAATACTATCACTCCATACTACCCTCATCGGAGAATATATTGAGCACTGATAATATTTAGAAACAAATACATTATTAAGAATACTATTAAGTAGTTAAATTTTAGTATCACTTTCCACTCCATACCTCTTCCAGATAATATGATATTTCAAATTAAATGTAGAATTCAAGTAGCACGGTAAATATATATAAACACAATCTCAATATTGTATTGTGTATACTACTATAGATAAACACAAAAGTCGTCCTAATGTAGCGAAAAAAACTCAACGCATATCACCTAATACTATTACAAATAAATCACCAACATAATACATACACCATAACAATACTACCGCAATATATATATACCTACACAACATACCAACACCCTAAAGCTAAACCCAATTAGAAACTGACAACTAACAAATGAGCATAATACATTAACTCAATAAATTAAAATGACACTATATGTCAAGTGTTATATCAACCACCAATTTACTACATATATAATATTCATTATTTTTTAAGAATATTTAAGGAGTTATTGTCTTCAATCATAATAAAACTAATTAAAATATTATGAAAATATTAATGAATATGAAAATAAATTATAAAATAAGGGAATAATAGTAATAATACGATAAAATAATCATGATAAAGATGTATAATTAATAAATATTTAAACTAATAATAGGATAAAAATACATATTAAAACTATAATTAGAGTTAACTTCTTTTTCACATATTTACAGATTGATAAAAATTAAGATAAATTATATATTATATATATAATTATATTAATATAATAATATATATATATTATTAGTAATAATTTAATCATAATAATTTAATAAATATATTATAATTAATTATTACTAATATATAATATATAACTATATATAAATAAATTATTTAATATAATAAAATTATATATGATTATAATTTTATTAAATTGAATAATTACAGTATATATATAATAAAATATAAATAATTATAATTAATTATAATTATTAATATAATTAATATATAATTAATTAAATAAATATAATTAATATAATTATTATAATATATAATAATTATAATAATATATTATTAAATAATTATTAATAATAATTAGAATATTATTTAAAATAATGGCGAATAGCCCGGAATTGGCGTAAAAACTAATACAGAAGTAAGAATACATTGAATAACCATTATGAATATATATAATAATTAAGAATAATATATGAGAGAATTAAAGAAATAAATTAGAATATATAATTAGAATATATTAGTAAATAATAATTAGAATAATTAAAGAATATAATTGAGAATTAAATTAGATATAATTATAGTATACAACATGATATATATAAGTAAATATAATGAAATAATTCAAATTATAAAGAAGAAGTAAAAAATAAGGAAATAAAGAAATAAATAAAGAAAGTCTAAGAGAATATAGAAAGAGGTATAAAATAGAAATAATAATCAATTTTATAATACTATTAATACAATAAAATATATATATTAATAATTTATAAATTATAATAATTAAAAACATTATAATTTAAATAAAATTGTTTAAGATTAACATGATAATTAATATATATAATTAAATTTTTCATAAGTAATCATTAATTAATAATTATAAATTTATAGTATAATTTATTAATAATTATATCAAACTATACATTATTCTAAATATTATATCTACTATAATAATAATAGTTAAATATTAATCTAAATAAATAATAATTATTAAATGCTAATCTAAATGAATAAATAATTAAGCTAACAATATTTAAATAATAATCAATATATAATAAGTTTAATATATATATTAAATATAATTAATATATTATTAAATAATAATAATAATATATAATATAATTTAATATAATTAGATATATATAATATTAATTAATAATAAATTTAATATATTCTACCAGCAAACATAATTAATTAAATTAATAACATAATTAATTTTAATTTAAAATAATTAATATTATATAATTATAAGTTAATTATTACGATAAACACCAGATCGTAAATCGTGATTGAAAACACTTGCAAAGGTTTATATTATACAATTGTTATAAAATTAAGAAAACATTATTTTTAATGTGATAATTTGAATAATTAATTATCTTATTATTAACTTATCATGTTAAATTAATATTATAATTTAAAATTATTTTCTTTTTGTCATATAATAAAAATTTTACAGATTCTAATAATAATATTATGTAAGCTCAATAATACGTTATTCACATATACATAATTATTAATCAACACCTATACATAATCTTATATTATCTCACATACACATTTTATAATTATAATTATAAAAAAAATATACGAGTACACACACACCACTACACACACATATATTCTATTATTTATTTTATTTTTTATATACTATCTATATATATATAATATTATATATATATATACTGTATATATATATAAATATACACATCACTATATATATATATTATTATTAATATAATAGTAGTAATTATATTAAATATATATACTAATATATATTAGATATAAATTAATCTAATAGTATATAAATAATAAATTATATAATAATTATTATTATTATTATTCCTATACATATAATAATATTAATATATATATTATATATAAATATATATATTATATTAATATATATATAATATATAATATATATATATATAATATATATTATAATTATAATATAATATAATTTATTAATATTTATATAATTATCTAAATATTAATATATTACTTATATTATTATATTATATATTATATATATTAAAATGTACGTGTTATATATGTGAGATGTTGACTCTATTTTAATTTGGAGTTGTAGAGTATAATGGATGAGAGAGAGAGTAAGGAGTAAATGAGAGAAGTAGAGGGAAGATGAATGATAAGTAAGATAAGTATGAAATAGAGAAGAGCTAATATATAGAGAGAAATATATATAAAAATACATAAATGAAGATGAATGAGATGAAGTATAGTGTAAGAGATAGAGAGATAGATTAAGAGAGTATATGAATATAGAGAGAATAGAGAGAGGAAGAATAATTTATATTAATATAGTTAAAATATTATTAGATAAAAACATTAAATATATAACAATTAAATTGTTATACTCCTTCCACAATGCGAGAGGAGAACATATTTCTCCCTTAAGAATCACGGGTAATATAAGCTGTTTGAATATGATTATTATTATCATATAAATATATATATGTAAGTAGTAATAGAACGAGTTCAGCTGTCACCTAAGGAAATATAAGTACCATGTCTTTAAGTATGGAGTAGTAAGTGATATATATATTATATATATTAATATATAATATTATAATACCTTACAATAATCCTATAATACACGTCAGTAATATAATACTAGTTATATAATAATTATAATATATATATATATATATAATATTAATATTAATATATATAGTATATTATAATATATTATATATATATATATATATATTTATATATATATAATATATTTTCGCAGAAAACAGCTATTTTTACATAAGCTAAGGGCGTAAGGACGTTCCGCTCAGAGGGGTCGAGAAGGGGAGGACCCCCTCCCCGACGACTCGCGAAACGTCCTTACGGCCTTTAGTTTTCATACCTCTGTTAAAATATATCCAAAATTATTCATTTATTAAAACTGAGTAAAATTTCTATTCTGTACGTGAAAGGTTGACTCGTAATACTTAGAGTTTATATGTAGCCTTAGTATAATCATATGTGCGTGATATATATATAATATATATTATAAATATATATATATATTATATATATTATATATATATTAGTTATATATATATATATAATAATATATAAATATGCCTAAATAATATTCTAAATTACATAGATACATGTTTTACACATCTATATATAATAAGACACATTACCTTATTTAGCTTAATTATTATATATATTAATATTATAATATATATATATGATTTAATTATATATATTATATATATATATAATATATATTATAATATATATATATAATATATATATATTAATATATATATATATATAATATCTAAATGAATATATATTTATATATATTATATATTACTATATATAATACATATATATATAAGTTATATATCATATATATATATTAAATATATATATATAATATTAAATTAATATATATATATATATAATATATAGTTATATAATATAAATATATATATATTAATATAAATATTATTTATATATATGATATTATTAATTAAAATATCATTAAAAATTATTTACTACAACTCTAGTTTTTGAGCCATTATATGAAATTGACTGGAGATCTTATATCAATTAGATAGTCTAGATCTATACAGCTTTTCCCAATTCTAAGGACATTACGCTCATCCTATATTGAACGTGTATTAATTAGGGTATAGAGACATGACACATGCATAGTGTAGGCGCTTCCATGGTAAGTAAGCGGCACTTAAGCGCTCACTTGTCTCAAGTGGAGAACGTCGACAGTAATAAAGGTAGGAAGAGCAGTGATACATGAATCAGTGTGGAGTTGAGGTGGTTCATGTGGTGTGTGTGTATATGCTATAGGCATAATTACTCACTAGACGAATGAGACAGTCGTGTCTGTGAGGATTAGGACACACAATTTAGTTATGTTATCTAAAAAATACAATTAAATAGAGCTTTTACACGTATACTATATATGAGATATGATATTCTAAGTAAATATATACTAACCATTATAGCTATATATATATATTATATATATATATATATATTATATATATATATATACTTACTTAAACTATATATATATATATATATATAATATAAAATATATTAGATATATATATATACATGATAATAAGTATATACCTATATAAATATATATACCTACTTATTATAATCTATATGCAAAATAGTTAAGATATCTATTATATATCACATAGTAGTATACACTAATTATACAACGCGTCCATTATCGAGACAACATATGAGGAGACATTTCGATCGCACCTCAGCAATGTCTAGAGACAGTACACGCGAGTATATAATAATAATTACCACATCTACGTTACAAGATAACAACAACAACCAACAACTAACAAAAAACAATAACAATAACATCAAAGATGCTGAGACACGCTATACTATAATAACATACTCGAACACAGAACAATACACTAACTGAATTACAAATATGTCGACCTCCAATATATCATCAATTCAAATCCAAAATACTTTAGATTGATTATCCCCAAAACTAGATCATTTATGTAGCAAAATATAAACAATTCATTAGATGGACTTAGACGAATAAAGCGTTCACTTAACAAAAATTCTCTATACAGTGAATCTAACCATTATATATATATCATACAGATCACCGTATCCTACATCACTGTATAAGTAAGTTTTTATCCAACATATAGGCTTAGTAATTGTTTTTGCAGGTTGGCGATAATAAATAAAAGTCCATACTTATAATTTAAAAATATGTTTTAGTAACGGAAACTATCTTCGTTACTAATAATACGTGTTTTACTGACTTCTGGAGCCTGACCAAGTATAATTACTTAAGGTAGGGCTACATAGCCCGTTCCTCAGCATGGGTTCATAATATACATACTCTACCCTATGTCTCTGTGTAACTCAAGTCATCTTATCGACACCCACATGCTTTTGGCTGCTTTACCTAAGCTTATATACGTGTACTGTTTTTAGTGCACCGACTTTTTAATTAAAACGATATATATATTTATATATATATATATAAATATACCATGTTCATTAAAACAATTTATAATAAAATAATAAAGATATCTTATTACTACATAGTCACAGGAATACTGGAGAACCAGAAGTATAAAGATGCTAGCGATTACTTATGTTAATGTGAGTTATCAAATCAAACATTATGGTAAATAATTTAGGTTCAGAATGTTAATCGAACTAACTCAGTATTGTATAAGGGTAGTAGTAGTAGTAGTATTAAGTAGTTAAGTAGTAGTAGCAAGTAAAGTAGTTAGCGCTTTAGTAATATATAATATATATATTTATATATATTAATATTTATATATATTATATAATATCATATATATTATATATATAATATATTTAAATATATATAGTATATATTATATAATATATATAAATATAATTATATATTATCATATATATATATATAATATAATATAATTATAATATTAGGTATATTTCATATATTATACGAGTAGTGTCGCAGCTTGGGTACTTTTCAAGATGACGGGTGACAGATTTGTCACCCTAATATATATATAGTATATTATTAATACACAGTGGTAATATAGTGACAACGACTTTGAAATAAACACGTTACTAATGGGTATAATAATAATAATAATAATAATATAATAATAATAAATAATAATAATAATAATAATAATTAATAATAATAATAATAATAATAAATTATAATAATAATAATAATGAATAATAATAATAATAATAATAATAATAATAATAATAATAATATAATATAAATAATGATAATATTGCTTACAATCTACCATCAGGATTCAACTTCGTTCAATAAAGTATTTGTAGTAGGTAAGAAGTGGTAATAGTAGTAGTAGTAAGTATTTATCATCGCTTAATGGTTAGTAAACTCTGATGGCTCCTCAATTAAATTAATTTTGTTTTAAAGTTTTACCATTACGCAGCATCGTACGGGTGAAAATAGATTAAAACTAATATTATCTCCGTATCAGGCGGAGGATTGATATGGATAAGATGTACATATACAAGAGATAGCTAACAGAAGAATAATAGAAATAAGACAGAATAAAGAAGAATAAGAAGGAGAATACACGATGACCTCATTCGTATAATAACGCGAAAAAGAAGAGAAGAGACAGAAGATGAGAGAGAGAAGATGAATAAATGAGAAAGAAGAAGATAGAAAGAAGAAGAAGAAGAAGAAGAAGAAGAAGAATGGAAAAGTAAGAAGAAGAAGAAGAAGGAAGAAGAATAAGAAGATAAAAAAGAAGAAGAATAAGAAGAATGATAATAAGAAAAGAAGAAGACATCATGACCTCACTCGTATAAAGTTATAACGCTGGTAGATGTAGTAGTAAATCGTCGAGTATTAGTAATTATTAGGAGCAACATGACACTCAGTTCAAGTCATTGTAGAAGACGTTAGAAACTTATAATTAAAATATATCTTCTTTCTATTTCAGTTTCTAACACATTCTATATTCCAACCAACTATTACTTGTTTTAACTACGGGACTTATAAATTGATACATTTATAGTAATATTATTGAATTAAATACATAATAAAAGCTTTCAGCAGTACAACGTCGAAAACATCGTAAGATAGATCTAAAAACTAATCTTTCCTCGTTTCCCTAGTGAATGTCATTCACGTGCATCTTTAGTGATTGGTTCATTTCTTCTAATTCACAGCGATAAGCTTTATCGTTTTAGAACTTGAGTAATATCATTCTTTATATCAAAAGAATGAATCTTGTAAATCTTTGATTGAAAAGATCCGATACAGTCTCTAAGTCTGTTAGTATGTTGTTGGATTAAGCCCAGTCTGTGCCTCTCTCTACGTACAGTCACTGATCCGTCTTAACAAGACTATACCCTTCATACAAGATTATTATTCCAATTGGGGTAATCAAGATCCCCAGGAGAGCTACACGTGTCTCGTTCATATATAAAAGAAATTCCAATGGCTTTGAATATTTCACAGGATTTCATCACTCGGCATATTCTAGAGGCAAGCGTGCCTTTATGAGTGTGAAAGAATTACTTAGTATAATGTAAAGACGCTGAAGAATTGGTCTATGTTAATCCTATTTTACAATCAATCAACGGGTGTTAAAACCAACCTGAACAGTCCTTAGTGACCGCGATTGCGTAAGCAGCTCAACTTTAGCTTTTTCCAAATATCTAAATACTTTCAGTATAGGAATTTAAAATATGGCGGATGTGTAGTGACAACGTGTGTATAAATGAACTACATCTTACCGGATTCTATAATTTAAGTGGTCTTACCACAACCGATAAAATCATCTTCTGAGGTTGCGTAAGAAAATAATTAATGCATTTGAAGAAAAAACGGAAATACTAGCTAATTTATGTCCACTGTAGCGCATTAATAGGCTGTATCAGGAAGTATTAACACATTTAAAAAATGTACAACGATCATGAGAACTATTATTATCAAGTTCTTTGGCTTCAGGATGCAAAAATTTATTAGGTCGTTTAGAGAAAATTGGCTAGGATCTATTTATACCGATGCTCTAGCCTCTAAACAGACTAAAGTATGCGGCTAAGATGAACTTTTTACACCTACCCTGTGATAGGGAGGATGGTGTAGAAGGAAGTAGAAAAGAATATTTTAGAGGGACAATGAATATATACAAACGACGACTTGGGCATTTTGTGAAAGTATTATAAGAGTCGTTTAAATCTGAAGTCCTATAGAGCAGAGATACCGTGTACTAGGAAATTTAATGTATATCATAGAAGAATTTGGATATAATAATTAATAATACTTTATATATATATATATATTATATGCTATATTATATTAGATAGTATATATATATAGTATTAATAATATAATACTTATGAGATATATTATATATATATACATATATATATATACCTATACTATATATATTATATAATATATACTATATCATAATATATATATATATATATATATAATATATTATATATTATATACGGATATATATATATATATATATATATATTATAGTATATATATATATATACTGAAATATATTATAATATATGTATATATTATTTATTTGGATGACCGTATTATATATATATATACTAATTAGAGTATAATCTATACTCGATATACTATATAATATATATAATTATATACCCCTACTTATATATATATATATATATATAGTATAATATGTATATATATATATATTATTATATAATATATATAAGGGTGGTCTTAGAGAGTACCTCATATATATATATATATATATATATATATATATATATACCCATATATTGCCAGAGGTATATATATATATATAAGGCTATAAATAATATATAAGATAGATATAAGTTTATATATATATATTATTATTCGTTATATATAATACCTGTATATAATATATATAAACTATATAATCACTACTAATGATATATATTATGAGTATACTATTATTAAATCATGATTTATAAAATGTCGGGTGAACGATTAGGATGTGGAGGCTTAGTGAATGGAACGGTAATCCGGTTCGTCGTAGACGAGATTACGGCACCGCACCAGCGCGCGAGTGCGTATAGCGCATACACATACACATGACATATCTTATTGATCATTATTATTATTAAATTTATTACGGGTTTTAAGTTTGAAAAGTTGAAATCTGAAGTTGAAAAATGATCCTGTAAGAATGTTTTTTTTACCGGGGCACTATTCTGACTCAGCCTTCCGCCGCGGTTTCTTCCTTCAGCCCTAGTTCCAGGTTTTGACTGGCCGATACTTCTGATTTTGCCAGCACAGCCTGCCCGAGAACGATCGTTATCAGTGCCTAGAAAATTTGGGAAGGGTTGTAGATGAGAGGGTAACCTCATTTGGTAGTCGAAGTTACGGACCCCGTGGGTCCGAAGGGGGACCTCCACACCCATAAAACTTAAATTGATCGTATAAAGCGGAAATATCTGGTGAGAGGATTCAGAGTGTAATTTTCTTCGGGAGAGTTTGTATTGGATTCTGAGGAGTTGGCTCTGGCACGGTGCTGGAAAGCCGCTGCGGTGCGCGAGGTTAATAAACCATTCGCTATAACAACAATGTTGATGTCTTATATATGTTATTGGGTAGTCTGTAGATTTCGAAAAATAATGGTTTCAGAACCATCTAATAAAAAGAAATAAAAAATAAATTAAATAAATAAATACAATAAAAGTAAATAAATACAATTTCTTTTATTCCTTCTTCTACGTTTATAAAATTACAAATTTATGTTCTTTTACCATACCTAGGAGCAGTAATTCAGTAAACTCAAACACAATCCAAGCGACCCTGCGCTTGTCTATTTTGATCTATTGATGCTATTGATCTACTATTGATCTATTTTGATCTATTGATCCCATTGATCTATTGATTAAGGTCACAATTTTTTAACTAAAAATAACCCTGAATTCTATTGATCTATTGATAGCTCATTGCATCTATTGGATTAAGGCGTCAAATGTTTTACATTAGAAGAATTGTCATGTTTTTTAACAAATTTCAATATCAGTAAAATCAGATAAATCAAGCCACCACAACCTACATCCTGTTCACCCAGCGACTCGAAATATGAATACGTCGTTAGATGCCTACGATTGAACTCTAATTGGAACTAGATTTGGATTTCCCTAATTGATTAAGGTCACATTATTTTACTAAAATTGTCATGGTTTACTACATACTTTAAATCAGTAAATCAGTAAATCAAGAGCCTAGCCATCAAATCTACCAGTCGACTGGTCCAATCATGATCTAGGATTCGATACTATTGAGTCTAGTTGAATTCATTGATCTAGATTTGGATTAGGTCAGACATTTTTTCGCCTAAAATTTGATTTGAATTAGTTGTTTAAATGGACCAGGCTGAGTTTTTCGTGCTGTTTGTGTTTGTGGGTTAGGTATAGTTGATGTTATATTTAAGCTTTACTGAGGGTAAAACTTTAGTTTGTTTGTCTTTACACACGTTAGGTATTATGATGGGTAGGTCAGGTTATGATAAATTTTTTCACTAAGAGCAAAAATCTTTTCAAATAAACAAATAAGATTTTGCGCATCTCACACACCTTGTTTGAATAAAGTGGGTGAACTTTATATTCCCATGTAAGAGAAGTAAGGAAAAATCACTGTTTTAGGTTTGGACCTTTTTGTTAACTGTTAGCAGTTTAATTCTTGCTTAAGAAAGTGAGTCAGGTTTTGGGCAATTGTATACTTATATTCTTGTTCTGGTAATTGGCTAAACTTTGCCGACGAATGCATACTTTCGGCTGTCTGTATGATAATTACAGCAAGGTAGTGATAAATTTTAGTAAAATATTACTCCAATGTTAATGTAAAATTAACATTCGTATGTTAGAGACATGCTTGACAAGGTGTAAATAGGCTACGTCTTTGGGGTAAAACTTTACTTTGTTTACTTTTACTGGTGTTAAGCGTTGGGACACTTTGTTAACGTTAACCCATTACCAGCGGTAGTGTGTTTAGGTGTGTCGTTGGGGGGTTATAGTCAATAGTTCAGATGATGCTAAGTAAGCGTTTTAATGGGGAATCCTTTGTTACCTTCAACATATATTGATGATTTTTGGTATATAAGAACTTGATTTTATGTTATGGTTTTATCGCCAAACATGATACTCGATAACTGTGACTTATAATCAATGAGATCAATTAGATCAAATAGATAACGAACGGGACTAGGAGGGTGGCTGGAATGGGTGGGTTTTTGATTTCACTGATTTACGGTAATGTTAAACGTTACACATTATTAATAAAATTTGACTTGAATCAATAGATCATAGATCAATTAGATCAGAAACTTGTCTAATAGATCACGCCTGGATGGAAAGAGTGTTGGATTGTGGTTTGATTTACGCGATTTTTATGATTTTAGGGTATAACTTACATTTTTAGCAAAAAAATTTGCGCCTTAATCACATAGGAGTCAATGAGCAATAGATCAATAGACTATACAATGATTGAGACAGGATGGTAGGTTTGGGGTGCTTGATGTTAGAGCTGATTTACTATTTAAACGTCAATGTAAACATGACAATTTTTAGTAACTATGATTGGAGCCTTAATTCGAATAGATCAAATGGAATCAATAGATCATAGATCAAAAGATCAATTTTAGTAAAAATTGACCTTAATCAATACATCAATAGATCAAGTGGGATCAATAGATCAATATCAATAGATTCAATAGATCAATAGCAGGAAGGGGGGAAGGGTTGGTGGTTTGATTACTGATTTACTGTGCTTTAAAGGTATGTAACAGACATAAAGTTTGGTAAGTTTATAACGTAAAGATAAATTGTATTTATTTAGATTTATTTAATTTATTTATTTTTTATTTTTTAATTTTCTTTTTAATTGATGGTTCCGAAACCATTTTTTCGAGAATCTACAGACTACGATAACCATATATAGAGCTCAACATCTGTTTTATACGAATGTTTATGTAACTCGGCACCCGCAGCGTCAGCAACCGCGTGCCAGAGCCAAACTCCCTCAGAATCCCATTACCAAGTCTTTCTAGAAAAACTCAACTCTGAAACCTCTCACCCGATTTGTCAGCTATTATAACGATCATTTAAGTTTTATGGGGTGGGGTACCCAAGGTCCATAAACCATCACTAACACCTGCCATAACTTGACTACAATGAGGTTAACCATGCATCATCTACACACCCTCCAAATTTTAGCACGAAACGATAAGTTCGGAGTCGGCTGGCTGGCAATCAAG
>JABUQX010125911.1:0-12500 GCA_015478945.1 Trachelipus rathkii
GGGCGCAGACGCGGATTAATAGAGGAAGATTGAACAGTGAAGTGGGAAAATAAAGAAGGCAAGGAGTTCCACAAAACAGATGCTGGAAAGAAGTGAGGTACCACAACGAGTGATCCTTGAGTTCCAATATTCACACACATTTTTATGAGAGAACAAGGCACCTCTTTGGTTACGAGGGCGGCGCAGTGGTGGAGGAACAAGAGAGGTCGAATTCACTCGAGCACCTGGGCCGTTGTAATACCTATAGAAAAGAGGTTTATCATGTCGCAGAGAAAGAGAGGGTCAAGGGAGTCAGAAAGAAGGGACAGTTTATTTAGCCTCAGCCTTAGCTTCAACTCTATCCAAAAGGAGGGTGGAACCGAAACCACCCCAAATGTGGGGAACAGTATTCCATACCCAGGGGCGAATAAGACCTTTAGATAACTCCGGTTAATATATACATACATATATACAGTTATTATTACATATATATATATATATTATATATATTATTATACATATTATTATTATTATTATTATTATTATTATTGTTATTATTATTGTTATATATATATAGCATATATATATATATATTAATATATATATATATATATATATTATTATTATATATACATATTATATTATTATATTACATATTATTGTTATTACTGAGCATATATATATATATATATATATTATATATATATATATATATATTATAGTTATATATATATATATATATATATATATATATATATATATATATATATATATATATATATTATATATATATATTAATATATAATTCATTAGTCTTAAAAACTAGAAAATCTATTTGGAGAGAAGTTGATTACGTATGTATATGTTTAGACCAACTGGTGAGATAGTCTAGGGAAAAATTTTGAAAAAAGTTGAATTGAATGCTGTGTGAGAAATTAGAAAATGGGTGTGGAGCTTAGGTTGACAGCATCAGAGGTATACTGGGAAATTTCTGACAGGATTATACTGGTGTTGATAAGTGGGAAACCCTCATAATTTTGTATAATTCTGATTTCCTTTAATGCAACGTAACGGAAATGAGCAAGTTATATATGGAAGCATACATAAATAAAGGGAACAAAATAGTCATAATATAATTGTCTTTGTTATGTGAGCATTTAATACGAAAAGTTGGAACGAAAGTATTGATGATGTATAAGGATTTCGGAGAATTGACAACTAGCAATATTGGGCGCATACAAAGAACATATAATTTAGGAATAGTGTTTAACCCTACATCACATAACTTATGTCTGACAGACCGTAAATATTTTTTTTATAAAAAATTTACAATATGATAACTTCTAAGAGTTTGAAATTGGTCCCAAAAAATTCTACGTATTCAATATGTAAAAGCATAAATGAATAGGGAAATGATGCAAATATACAATGAAAATTAAAAAAACAAAAAGAATGGCAATAATTATTTTTTAAAAATTTCTTAAAATGGCGGTCTACTGGACATAAGATAACCGTTATATAAATATTTTAAAGCTATGTGTTCTAGGGTTAAAACATTGCCCAGGGGAATGTGGGCGTTGAAGAGCAAGGGAATAACAATCGAAATCAATCAGACTACATAACCTTAAGTAAACGTTTTGGAGAAAATTTGGCACACGTTATAATGTTTTTTGGATCAAACTGCTACAGCAGTAATGATTCAGTGGTTGCGACTTTCAATTAAGCTGAGGGAATAATGACAAAATAGTCTTGCAGTAAAACTAACTATAATAATTGTAATTAATAATGTGCAATATTTTTAATGTAATGAGACCAATCTCGAAAATCCAACTAAGGGTAATGTTGACCTGAACAAAGGAATAAAACTCGAAATTAAATGAGAAAAAAAAAGTATGTAAATTTTAGGGAGGGGGAGGAAAGATACAAGAATTATAACTTTTCTAAAAATGTTAGCAGAATAAATAAACTGCGGAAGCTAAACGAAATATTTACAATATGAATATTTAGTGGTATTATGCTGAACTACACAGTCAGGATTCAACATCCCTCCTAATAATTTTATTATCTAAACAGTATGTTGGTCTTTAACGGAATTCGGACACTAGTATATATGTATATATACTTGTTTTTGAAGCCCAAAGGTAGCGCATATCTATTTGGTTGTGTAAACGTGTACTGTAACGAATACTTTAAAATATATGAGTATACGTATATGATATTAGGAGTTAGGTTATGGTTTGCTAGCTTATTATTTCTTTTATCGTGAATTTATCATAATCATGTTATCTATTAGACTAAGTCTATTTTAACTTTTTTTGGATTATAGTCATATGTTATATTGATTTATATTATATTGATTTATTTATTTTAAAAAGAACTGGATTTTATGATTTAGGATATATATATATATAGGTTGAATACCCTTGGCATGTATAGCCTTCTTCATCACTAACTTTTGATTATTATGGATAACATGTGATGGATTGTATTTGATAGTATATTTTAGTGATTCTGGCCTCGTGAATAAAGTGACTACTAGTCCACTTCAATTATCTTTAGTAAATCTATTATATTCTTCTGTAGCGATCTTTTGTATATATTCTGATTATCATTATTAGCGGACGTGAGGTTGCTATGTTATACAGTAGTAGGCAATATATATTTCATTATTCTTTCTTGCATGTTTTCGGTTCAGGTTCAGTGATTGCATTTGTCTTGCATCATAGAGTATGATGGTTATGCTGGACGCGGCGTGTTGGAGAGATCAGCTACATTGTCGGACTGTTTAGGATCGGACGTAGTAATATGTGGTGGGGCTCTCTGCCTGCATGCTTAACTGGTTTTTAGGTTTCTGATGTGTATTTAAGGTATTCAGATGTTGACGATCATATTTCGGTGTGAGTGGATTGTCAGTTATTTAGGCGTTCATGTCAATATGTGCAGGGCTTGAATCTTATGCATTACGACCCAATCTATTCCAGATTCTGGTATTTTTAATATTTATCGAGTTATGATCGCTATAACTTCTATTTGGATACTTCCTTGTCTATCCTTTCCTTCAGGGAGCTCGTAGCTTTGTTTTGCTGAGATGTGTTGCGATCTCGTAATTGTTGTGATGCTATTGCACTATAGCTCGATTGGTCATGAGGGGTCGTTCGTATTGGTTACCTTTGCCTGTGACTTTTATCACTGCCATACATGTGCGTTTGGTCATTGTTATACATTCTCTCTCAGTTTATCGTCTGTGTTGAGGAGGACGTGGAGTTGGGGGGAAGGGCGGGGGGGGATTTCGGGTTGTTCCGGGACGTGGGTGGCGTAGAGGCTTTGACGCGGCTACGCGTACCTAGCAGTTTATTGTTAAGTGCCAGGATGTGTCGTCAATATTTTTGACCGGACAGTGGATTTAGTTCTATGTCTTAATGGTATACAACATACGTGAACCAGTTCTTTTAATCATAGCGGGTAAAATATCTTTTTAATATATTTTTTTTACATTATACGAGAGACAGCATATATCCGGCTGAATGTGTGGCTCTTTTCTTAGACTATATGTTGTTTATTTTTTCTTGCCGGGGTGAGGCTGGCTCTTCACACCACTATGTTGGATCATCCTTAATAGTATCAAGCGGAACTCTGCTAGTGTGAGTTTCTTCTTTTAATAGCCATCACGGCTGTACTGTGCATGTGTATGTTATTGTATTTATATCTTCTGTTATTGCTGTTAAGCTTTCTGAGCACTGATATTTACTAAATTATAATAATATATAAGGTATTTCAGTTCAGGCTACTTATAATTGTCTTTAGATTTCAGTATATCATAAATTGATAATTTATCTCTTATTTTTAAAGGAGTAATACTATATTTTGTAACAGATAAACAAAAAATCATTTTATTAGTTTTAACAATCTAGTATTATTACTCATTAAACTTCAAATACTGTAACATGAATAATAACTTAAAAACAATAATGACTTTTATTAAATATTTTTTAATATCTATATTCACAGTAAGTTTAATTTAAAAACAATTGGTAGGTGTATTTATTACAATATAAAGAGGGACATACTATTATCGTTCCTGCAAGTCTTTATTTTTTTAGTCGACTTTTTTATAACTTTTCAATGTTATTATTATTATTTATAATGTATTAATTCTTCATCATAGTTTCATAAACATTTGTTATAGTTTTTATATAAGTGGTGTTATTGTTCCAGATGCTAACCAAAAATCCACTATATAAGTCTCAAATAACTCAAAAAGCTACTTAAAAGCTATTTTATTGGTGACAATATAATATACGTAAATTACTATTATTGCTATCATTATTATATCTCAAACTACCTCTTATATTCATTATATTAGCTATGGTATACCTATTATATATATATATCTACTAGAGTTAATAAACTAAATATAAACAAAATAATATATTAATAATATAAATCTATACTATATATACTTAATATACTTTGTATGAATACCCTTATGAAAATATATCCTGATTTGAAAACATAACACTATTTATTGTTTTCATCATTATATTAATCAATTCGGAACATTTAAACGACTCTATAATTTAAAATTAATCTATTTCACGGTTCCTTTATAGGTAAAGATGGGAGGCTTTTAAATATTTATTTACTATACTATATTTATTTATTACTTTATATTTATTTCTTTATACGTATATTATTTCTAAATTTTTGTTCTGTTATAGGAGTTTTTAATCCGATTTTATCTCATGCTGTCAAAATATCTCTCTATATATACCTATATTTTTTATTTTCTTATTATATTATATATATTAAGTTCATTATATCACTGTACATTCATTATTCTTCTCATTTTATAACCTAATAGAGATATCCTATTCAGTTATCTACATAACAAATTAATTTATTATATTATCATTAATATATAATATTATACTTTTATTATATATTATATTTGGTTATTTCTATATGAGTCGTGCATTTCTTTTGTTGACATTTTTTTATTTTTTTATTTTATATTCTGGTCTTTGTCTTTATCTGATATTGTGATAGTTTTATTTCCAGGTCTCATATTTTTCTTATATAGTTTTTTCTGACTTCTTATATCTGAGTGTAGTAGATACTACCAGTATATTTTACTATCACTTCTAATGATATATAACGACTGGAGTCTTTATCTAATATGCATTTATTTGTTAGTTAGACAGAGAGTTTCCTCACGTTGATATATTCTCACCTAGCTAGATTCAACTTTCTTTTTTCACCGCACTCCTTTTTCCGGGAGTATGAGCTATAGGTATGATTACTTTCGATCAAGTTATTCTGATAGGGATGTCCAGTTACTGTAGACGAGCAGTAGATAATCAAGTTTCATCGGGCTGGCTCGATCTTGTCTCAGAAGTTTATTTTATCCAGGTTCTTTTTGTTCTGTAGCATACAATTTAATTATTACCATTCGCTATATTCAACATTAGATATTTATATAGATATAATCGTTTTACGCTGGTAGGTATTTCGTTCGCATTGATTGAATCAATAATCACATAGAGTTTCTGTTTTATTTCTTTCTTAAAAATTTTTTATTAGTTTTCGACAAGTATCTCAATAATTTAGCAAATAATGAGTATAGTGAATCAAGTATAGTCACGAGATGCATGGGAGTCAACTTGACCGCTATTTCATTCAGTTATCTTTTTAGGGGCATGTTTTGTAGAGCTCGATTTTCTTTTTTTTCTTCTACAATTTATGTTTAATTTTAGTTCCTGCGCATTTTCACTTAATCATAGGTGTACATTTATACTACGTCCGCCTCATTGGCTTTTGCTTTTCGATGATTACGTCGGTGCACTTTCCCTTTACTCCTTCCAGTATCTTTTCTTTTTCCCTTCCCACGTTGCCACCTTTTACTAGGTTCGCACAGTTGAAGTCTCATCTGTTCATTGTTGAACTTATGAGCTTTTACCTCATCTTCTACAGTTTCCTCCTATCGATCATTCTTTAGTAGTCGTATATTAGCACCATCCACAATCATCTTTCACATTTCGTCCTTTATCAGCTTTCTACTTTTGTGTGTATCATTAGCACTTAGTTATACTACACACCAGCCATCCCTATATTTATAACGCATATTGTAGGTCTGGCTTATTGGAAACTTGTAGCCACCTCAGTTCATGAGCTATACTATTGCTCACATTGCCGAAATTTTATAAATTATGATGCCATATAATCATTCCAAACCATATCAGGTGTGTAGTTCCTGTGTTTATTTGTGTCAGTTTTCATGATATTTTCTGTTTTGCTTGCCACGGTCTTTTAATTATGCATCTTATCTAACGGCTTTCTTTAACTATTCACTTATCACTATGATCTAAATAGCGAGTATGGAGATTAACTGACTTTATTTAATGTATACGAGTTTTAGAGACAAATTAGGTGAAACGTGCTATCGAAAACTCGCAGATTTAAGTTTTGAAAATAAAATCCTTTGAGTCGACAGAGCATATTCAGCTGGCGGTTAGGAAAATTATGAATTTTTCAAGATATAAATTAGCCGCAATTCTATTCATAGTTATTGAGTGTCAATAGCGTATGTCTCTGGCGAATTCACTTTTTTCATCAGACATGACTCTCCATCATGCTCCATCTATCTGATTTCTGGCATCTGCTTTCAATCCACGAGGCGGTCTTTATTTCGAATCAGCTACTAACATATGAATTTTCATGTCTCTTTGATATGCCTCTGGTCTCCTCAACGACCAGCAATGTATACTTCATCTGTGGAAATAAGCAAGCTGCGAGATCGATAGCATTTTCGAGCTATCTGGACTGATATATTGAAGGGAGGCTCTAGGTTAGATGATCTCGATAATACACTAATGTTTCGTATACAACAATACCAATATAAGAATGTGGAGTTTCTCTGAGGCTAGTGATGCATTTTAAAGAGAAAAGATGTTTCTCAACAGCGTCTAATTCTTGATATGGTATAGCTGCACGGCGTGGAGTGACAAGGTAATCAATACAGAACAGCTATTAATAGCAACACGCGCATAATTAATGAAGAAAAACAACTCACTGACCAGTGATCCTTAACACAGTATCTCCACCTAGCGCTTTCTCTCGATCTCAATCCAGCAAGTATAAAAATAAAGTTAAAAGTATAACCGATACATCTCTGTCTCAAGAACACTCGCTAGTCTTAGATGTAAAAAGAGGAACTTTTTGATAACAGACATTTTATATATAAAGTTGGTTATATGACAAATGTTTTGCTATGCGTACAATCTGGAGATTTGCTCTCAATTCGCTATATTAACTCATGATCTACGCATGGATCTCATAACAATCTCGATTACTCGATGGTACAGGGATAGGCCAGAATGCATGGAATGGCCTCTGTGTTCGAGACAGTACTACTAAGGGGAAGTCGAGTGAGCCCTTTAATATTTTCTGCCACACCATCCTTTCACACTTTGGCCAGAGTATCAAACTGCACTGACGAATAGGCAAAGAAGGTGTCAATTATATGAAGATGCTCGAGCTCCAAATCATGAAAAAAAAACAACAACTTTCAGCGAGGCAAAATGTTGAAGAATAATGAAGTTTTCGTCATTGTTTCGTTTTTAGAAGGATATATCTTGAAATATATATATAGTATTATATATAGTATATATATATAACAATAGATTTCTTACGTAATATTTGCTTATACTACTCTATATAATCATATCTTTACCTTATTATATATATAATACGTACGCGTCAATATACATAGTCTGTTTTTAACATTATAGATCTATGATATATAATAACAGAAATATTTGATCGTAAATTATCCTCTTTATTCCGTATCATATATGTAGAACTATCAGTATTTTGAAACATCCCTACTTATATTACCAAACCTATGGAATAAACTATATATCTACGATAGATATTTGGATAGTAAACAAGATATACATCACTCAATAATGAACAATTTAGAGGGTGAATTTCTATCTTGTTTTAATATGTATAATAATTTAATATGGGCGAAACTGGTTTCTAGATAGCCAGTTATATCATTTACTCTATTAACTATGGATTCTGGAGAGTCGACATGAGATATATTATATTTCAATAACTTACCAGTTTGGTTTCCGTACAAAAACGAATCGTTCTGACCGTAAGATTCTTTATATTACCTTTGTTAACTTTAGGTATAACATATATATATATATAAGCTATTAATAATGCGACTTGGCGACGTCCAACTAGCTTTTTGGAAGCGCACCTCATAACTTTGGGGTGATGTAAAATATATGTTGTGAAATGCTTATAGAAATTTTAATTGAGGACATATAGGATTATTGTTCGACCAAAATCTTTGTGTCCTTACGTTCTAGAAAATCTGCTCATTAAACTACATTAGAAATATACATAAAAATGAACTATATAGAAGTAGAATTTAAAAACTTTAGGTTCACATCAAAGTGCTGGTTTTGCAATTCCTTAGAATACAAGGCATTCGAGGAGTTAAGATTGTTTTAATTGATGCCGAGTCTATTTCCTGTGAGAGCATCATTCTTGTGTATACTTAACTTTTTTATCTATTAGTGAGAAATTAGAGTTGTCTAATTGCAAAATTGTTCGGTGAATCTCTAAAATGTGAACGGAGATTTTCACTCCTCTATTAATAATGGCGTCTATGGTGGTTAACGTGTTGATAGTATGGTGTGGGCGAAGACTTATATATTATAGGTGACTGCTAGGTTTGCTGAGGATTGTCTTGAATGATAGGTCATATTGTGTTGGTAAATACTGCGGCGGTGAAGTCATGTTTTCCACCTATGTATTACTGTTACAGTGGGCGCAAAAACTATCCACCTCATCTTTCAATCTTCGCTTCCTTGTCAAAAAAATTTTAAACCTAACTCATACATTCCAGAACACCTTCAACTTCTCAATGTGTTTTACCAATTGTCTTCCCCGCAACGGTAATTAAAGGTTATTTCCTTCATGGGGAAACACATGACTTGTATCGTGTCGCTAAAATAACCAACTCGACTAAATAATTATCGAAACCTACTTACATGACATTTTGCTCTCTAAGGCCTCACCTTTTCATAGATTTGGAACACATACATGCTTACCTTTTTAATACTACTAGAACACATTGACGCCATTATCAGAACGATTTGAAGAGACTCCTCACACCTTTTAGAAGATTCACCCTGAATCTACTTTGAGCTGCTTGATGACCTTGTGCTATATATTGCTCGGTGGCGACAGGCTGCCATCCCCTGAACGGGGCGCAAACTTCAAACTTAGCTAAACTTCATAGTGCCATTATTCTCACTCACAAAACCCAGCAGTACTTTTTAAGAAAAACGGGAATCGAAGAATATGCCACTTCCTCTCTCGAACCCTAATCTTATATGGTTAAGCCATTCTGTAATTGAATAAGTTTAAATATTTAGGACTCATTCTAGGGATTGACCGACTTAAACATTGCCGCAACCGCACATGTAAAATCCTGAGAAACACGCTTGTATAATCGGGCGTTTGACCCTATTACGTCATCTTGGCCGGTCAAAATAAATCTTGGGGTGCTGATTCGCATCTCTTTTACGTCTCTTCACCACCTTAATCCGGATCGAAACTGGATTTCAGCTGGCGTAGTATTTGTCAGACTTTTCCCCAAACTCTCAACTACATCTTGGCTAAAATCCCAACCAAAACGCAAGCGATCCGTATCTGCTCCACTGGAGCTTTCTTGATCGTCGTCCTCATGTGAGCCTTGAAGTTGAATTTGATGTAATGCCACTCTCTCTTCGGAAAGGAATACATCATGTGCAGAAGTTTTTATATCCTTCGCTTTCCAACCCCCAATGGCATATGCGCTCGTAGTTACAACCGATTTCTGCGAAAGATAGCGCAGAAATATCCCCTTCATGGCCCTTTGCACAAGACATAGTTTATACACATTCTTCAATTTCCTGCAACATCCCTTTCCAAAAGGTGTTGCTGTTCCTCCGTTATGATGAAGGGTTAAACACTTCTGGTTTAGTTCCCTGCTCTTGCCGCACTATTTGCCTGGTCCTGACCTCTCTCTCTCAAAATCGTCTAGCCGACGCCCGTGTGGCTCGCCTTGTTAAGGATCATTCCTTGTCTCATCCGTAGGTTCACTGGAATTTTACTCTAGTGTTTACACTGACGGCTCTAAAAAGGACGGCTCTAAAAAGGGGAATATGGTGGGGTGGCATTCTACTGTCTTTTCCCTGACCGGCACCCTCTCCCATAACTTCTCCGTCGTCTATAAGATTCAATTTTTACGGGCAGAAATTAAATGGCTATACAAGATGCCTTTCTCACGAATTTTTATTCCTTAATAAGATCACTCTTATGTATGTCATTTATTTCAAGATTCACTCAGCGCCCTCAGGCCCTTCCAAGACCCCTATTCTAAAAAAACAAGTGTATCCTCTTACAAACAATTTTTCTTTACCTTGCTCCACTCTCTCGCTAAGTATCAAAACCAATACCTATGTTGACCCCCCCTCTCCAGGCGAGGTATCTGGCAACTCCGAATCCGCTTTACAGCAGAGGTCAAAATGGCCGCTCTTCTTTGTCGGAGCCTGTTCTAGGTACCTCCGGATGCCATTCGACAAGTTCAACAAGGTCCCCTCCCATCAACTGATTACTAATCATTCTGCCTTCCGACAAGGCTTCCGGTTTAGTTGGCAAGAGTGCTGGATGAATGATCAGCCGGGAGCAAAACTTAGAAATAATAAAGCCGAAACATTGGTGAGTGATCTGCCCTCTCACCGACCGAAAATGGTTACCGAAAGTGATTACTTGCACGACTCCGTATGGCACACCAATATTATCTCAATAGGCCACTACAGTCTCATTGTCACGCAGACTTTCTTTCCTCTCCCATCTGCAATTTGCCGTCGCCATGCACTGCCAATTTGTTCACCCATATCTTTCATTGATTGTTCAATTGGAAAACCCATTCGGGATTGTCAATTATCTACTTTATGGTCGTAGCATCTTCTAAAAGGTTTACCTGCTATTGAAATCCTCTTTCACCTTTAATAAAGATCTTTTTTGCTATTTCAAAGAACTGAAAATACCTACAATACATAAGTAACAAATGATTTTTGCAAGCGAAGTAGTTTAGCTATTTATAATTGTTAAGGATAGAAACGTTTTTATTTAGGTGTCTTCATTTTTGACTGGAACATTTCATTGTGGTCATCCAAATTTTCTTTGGACATTTAAAAATATGTTTAATAGCCAGGACCCACCCATGGATTGATTATTCACCCAATATGGTCGCTTCTCTCTCTGTGGGCCGCTGGTAGGGTCCTGTATCAGAACTCCAATATATATATATATCTAATATATATAATATATGATACACCGGTTATATATAATATATATTATATATATATTACTATATATATATTATAATACTATTATATATATATATATAATATATATATTCTAATATATATAATAAATTACAGAGGCGCACTCCTATACTCGTGCTGCTCGTGCTTAGCACGAGTTAAATTATTTAAACACTAATCTTTTAACAAAATTTTCATAATCTTTCAAGAAATTTTATTTTCTTTTTGCTAAGTAGCGCGAATTGAAAATTTTGATAAACAGAAAGTTAAGGAAAATTGCAAACTAATTGGTTTAAAAGTATGCCAAAATGAATAACGCCTAAATCTTTCACAATCCCATTAAAAAAGTTTTACTGTTCGTGCTCAATGAATAGGGAGATTTTGTTGTGTGAATTTTGAAAATGTTACAGGTAATATAATTATTTTATAAATTACTAACCTACGTTTATTAATTAATATGTTTTAAAATACTATACATACATGAATAAATAATTTTATAAAAACATACATATATTAATAAAATAAAATATAAATATAAGAAGATTAAATCTATGATAATAAGTTAAGAATAATTAAAGAAAAAACAATAACTTGGAAAATTCCAAGTTCATCGAATAATTTTAAATAAAAGTTTGCTCTTGTCAAATACCTAACCAGACCTTGTCAGTCCCCAATTACACATTTAACTGCCATAAAAAATTTAATTTTTAAACTATGCTAACAAACTATACAAAAGTCAAATTCCCTAAAATAGTATAAAATATATGCCTATTAAATATTATATATATATATATATATATATATATTATATATAATATATTATATATATATATATTATTATTATATATATATATATATATATATATATAATATTATATATTATATATTATATATAATATTATATATATATATATTTTATAAGTATAATATATATATATATTATATATTACTATATATATATTATTATATAATATTTATATATAATATATATTATATATATATATATTATATATTATATAGGATTAGAGAGAGTAGAGGAGGAGAGAGAGAGAGAAGAAGAAGAGAGAGAGAGAGAGAGAGAGAGAGAGAAGAGAGAGGAGAGAGGGAGAGTACGTAAAAGTTTACTGAAAT
>JABUQX010125911.1:17500-19761 GCA_015478945.1 Trachelipus rathkii
ATATATTGATAATTAAAAATTTTAATATGCTTGATATATCTAAAATATATATATATTAATATATATATATTTAATATATATTATATATAGTATTAATATTTATATATATATATATTATAATATATATAGATTATATGTATTTATGAGCAATTATTTTTGATTATATATAGGGGGAAAATTAATGTGGTAATTAATACATATGACACAAAGTCAATTAGTGTAAATATTAAAGAAAAGTCATATAAGTCTCTGATATCGCTCCTATTGACTTATATCGTAGACATAAATGATCGAAAATGAAAATGATCGAGACTTTTACTTTCTTTCTAAATGGGATTCTGTTCAAAGCTATACTATGCAGATTCAAATTTTTAACGCATGGTTTATATTAGTTCCTGTATTTTAAAGATCGTAGAGTCTTTTCAAAGTTAGTATATATTGATTACGGCCATATACTCGTATATTATTAATAATATTAATATATTAATTTATATATTATAATATATATATATAGTATTATTATAATTAATAATGGCCCAAAAGTAATATGATTAAATACTAGTAGTTAATAATATTTAATTTATAATATAATATATTATATATTATATTATATATATATATTATATATATATTAATATCAATATAATATATAATGATATATATATAATATTAATTATATATTATTAATATATATATAATCTATATATATTATATATTATAATATATATATATATATATATATAATATATATAATTTATCATTTATAATCTTATATATATATATATATTATTATAATATATATATATATTAATATATTATGTATATATATTATATATAATATTAATATTAAGATATATTATAATATATATATATAATATATTAATTATTTATATATATATATTATATTAATATATCATCCTGATAAAGTTACCTAAACAGTGTATTCGTTTACTGGCGAATGTTAGATCTTTGTGAAAAACATTCGTAAATTACGGAATATTACGAACTAAAACTGGCCCATGAATAATACACCAATCATTATTTTCTGAACGGAAAATGGAACACATACAGATAGCCCTAATTATATCTTATATATTATACTATAAATATATATATATAATATATATATATTATATATATAATATATATATATGTTATATATATATACTCAATAATATATTTATATCTTAATAAAATATATATATATATAATATATTAAGCAACTAAGTGAAATAGATAAAGACATAAAGTTTTTATATACTTGAATGTATCAGAAAGTAAAATAAAAAATTTCCATGTATAATCTCTCATCGTCCCGTGGGCAAAGCGATAAGCGCTTGGACTCAGAGTAATGAGGTAGAGTTCGAAGTCTATTTCCCTTCAATTATACCGTTTTTAAATAACAGAAAAATTTATTTGATAAGTAAAAATATTTATTTGAATGTTATTAATAATATATATTTAATATATATTATATATAATGGATGGTATTTTATATGATATATATTAATAAATAATTTCAACCAAATATAATATTCTTGGTTTATTATGTATTTTTGAGCAAACATATCATGTTATACTTATAAAAGAGTAACCCTTATATGCACGTTATACATATGATACATTATATCGTAATTAATTACGACTTAAAAATGTGTGCCATAATAAGAGTATCAGTATGCTAAAGGTCAGTATCGAGAAAAATAAAGGTGATCGGATTTCAAGTCCGTGCGGCAATGCTCCTCGAAGGGTGCGAATCCAAAAAGCATTTCTCACTACTCAGCTTTGCCCGCGGTCGCGTATGGGTTGATGGTGCTTTCACTGGCGCCAATGTTATTTCCGGCCTAGCTTGGGGCCACATTTCATAGGGGATGCAGTTGCGGTGCATACCTGAGTGACTTGCGGGAGCCAGGTTTCCATCATGACGGGATATGCTCGATAAAACGCGTGCTCGTCGAACACAGTGAACACATTCCCTACATAGGGTGTTATAATTCAAACAACTGTTTACGCATGAACGTACGTGAGCTAAGATGATATTATAACGCCGAAAAAACAACTAAGAGATGCAAAAGAACACCTAAAAACATTTCGGGCATTTCGGCGATGTATAGTTCGGCATTAGACGAAGATTTATTGGGCCTTTCATTCAACATTTGTGACCTTGTTTTTGTTTACGCTCCAGCTTGCACGCCCTTGAGTGCGCTGGTTTTCCGTTTAATTTATCTATCTCCGTGTATCACAACTTTATAAAACTTTTA
>JABUQX010125912.1:0-14408 GCA_015478945.1 Trachelipus rathkii
AAATTTATTATTATTTTAATATTATATTCTTTATTATTAATTCTTATATATATTATTAATTATTTATTTATTAAATATTTTTTATATAATTAAATTTTTAATGATATATAATTAATGAATATCATTTAACAGGTATTACCTGAGATCATCAATTAATGATTAAAATTGCATGTATTTTTCTATGATACAGGTTGATCGTTAACTTATCATTAGAATGATAATTTGATGTAATAATGCATTATTATGATACACACATTGAGGTAGGAGAGTATTATTTATTTTTCAATTGTAGATCACATTTATATTATATATATATTATTTAATAAAGTATATATATACTTTTATATTATCACGTCATAGATTTCAAATTATGATACAATTGTGTATAATATATTTACTTGTAAGTATCCCACCTTACGTATTAACATTTTAAATCGAGATATTTCATATTATTATATAAATAATATTAATATTTGATATATCAAATTTTGAATTATTGTTAAAATAATAATAATTATAAATTATATACGACTACATTATATTTAGTAATAATATAATACGTCTACTATTTAACACCAATACTATGAGTAAATTTACATTGATATGATTATCTAAATATACTTAGAACTATTATATATATTATAATAAAAATCACAAAATAATAAAATAAATAACTAGACGGAGAGATCTTAAAACATATAATCAGGCCATATATAGGTATGAATTTTTCAAGTTATTCTCTACCTAAGTGAAATCCGAACTAAACTACTTATAAAATTTAAATAAATTATTATTCACATTTATAATTGAATTTAGTCATTTAATTAATAATTATAATATTAATTATATTAATTAATATATATATATATATATATATAATTATTATATATTATTAATATATATACTATATATATAATATTAAGTATATATTAATATATATAATATATATATAATATTAATATAGTTAATATATAATTATAATTAATATACAGATATTAATTAATGTTATATCAATATTATCATATATACAATATTATTATATGTGATCATAAATCATTATCATTACTATTACATAATATAATATATACATTAATATATTATTTACAATGTATATTAAATATATATATATAATCAAATATATAATATAGCTAACGAAAACATCGAAAACATCGAAAACATATTTATAAGTACGTACTTTTATTTGTATGAAAAGCCTTATTAAACATTATAATTTACCAATAGACTTCTTTTTAAGGCACATTAGCATTAAGTAATTATGTAAAAAGTACCAATAAGCTATATCATAATATTTTGATATTATAATACATTAAAATATCACGCTATACTGATTATTAAGCAAGTCGTTACATCATTAATTAACAAAATTAATAAAACTTAATCTTATAATAAGCTGCCATATATATGATGCTAGAACAGTGTGATACACTAATTTATGTCAGTAAAAAACGAATTAGCTTATATAGCACTTCATAATAACAGGTTATATTATATGGAAATAATATTAACGATTCACTAATTTTTGAGAGACGAAATATAAGAATTAAATAATATACGAATATGCAAAAAAATAGTACAAAGAATGAGAATGCCATAAACATTAGCCTTGTATTCCACTATCGTGGTAACATACTTTTGACAGGGAAGCGACCACGAAATTAGGAGATGTTCCTAACTATTATTGTGCAGTATTTATATTGGTACACGTTTAAATCTAGATGCAAATCTATACTCCGACTTGCCTCTGATATAAACGTTTGCAATATAAATATAATAGAACTGTAGGGTATTCGTTACCATAACAGAAAAGTTTCAGACGATATATTTTATTATCATTTTTCAAATAAATAACCTTATTTTAAAGTCAGAAATTTGTGTTGATTTGGCTCATGAATTTATGAACTTGTAAGATAAATGTAGAAGTATAGTCAAGATAAGCGAGAAAATTTTCTTAATGATCCGCTTGTTTCAAGATTCAATGATAATTGACTATAAATAAATTCTGACTTACTATGGATTTCGACTCTACTCGAGAGCTCGATCATTATCTCATTATTTTATATCACTCTAACAAACAGCTACAACATAGGATTTACGGATATTATTAACTTATTTTAGTACATATGTGATTAAGCATGTACCATATTTTAAAGTTGCGGAGAAGGAGAATAATCAATACAAATTAAAAATATCAATAAAAAAATAAAAAAAAACATAAAAAACTATCAAATTAGGGCTTATCAGGAGGCTACGCGAAACCAGCGCGTAATACATCCTTACTGTAGATCATCACTGAGTAACGCCATTTTAGAGAATAAGAAAATTGTAAAATAAAAAAAAATTAAATTAAAAACTAAATCGCTGATTATTTATAGTAATACTGATAAAAGCTTTTTCAGTGCCACAGTAAATGGCTACATACAGTTAAATACAATATTAAAATGAACTTCTAATTTAACTCCTGCTATTACATTTATTTTTTTCACTATAAAACAACACAACTCAGAGCGTATAGATACCGTACCGAATAGCTAGGAAGTCCAGGGTCTCCTCGGCTTCCGGAGAAACTACGGGGTATAGATTAAATTTACCCTCCATTCCCGGGAGAGATCTACGAAAACTACCACGCTCTTTGGTATATTGGGGTATTATATAGCGGGGGTTAATCCTTACGCCCCTAAAATGTATATTCAATTTACTTCGACCTCTTCCGTAATTACAGGTGGGGTGTATATAGGAATAACTGTTAACGGCCCTCCTGTAGATATCCCGTCGGCTCAGAGACACCTAAATAAATTATAGGAAAGAATGATGAAATTAGGCTCTAATTAGAATAAGGGCATATATATATAATATACATATATGATCATATTATATATATATTTATATAAAATTATATTAATTTAATATATATAATATATATATTAGTATTATATATATATATATTATATCTATTAATATAATATAATATCAATAGTATATTATAATATATATTAATCATATGTATCCAAAAAAAAAACACCTTAAAAAAAAAAATAATGCCAATTTTATTTTTTAATTTTTTTTTTTTTTTTATGTATTTTTAACATTTTCTACATAATATATATACTTACTAAAAATATATTTTAAACAAGGATAAAATAGTATTTACATTTATCCCTGTATGATTTTTTTTTGTAGTTATTTAACATATGTATATTATTTTTTATTTTATTATAAACAGTTTCCTCGTAAAAATTTTTGCAGAGTTATTCACAAGCAATGTCTTCTTTTTCAGGTAGTCTGTTATAGTAGTTTATTAGAGATATTAGGGTTTAGTGGCTCTTCAGGCTGGCCCATTTAATTAATATATATAATATATATATTATATATATTTATTTAATATAATATATATATCTATATAGTAATTATTAATATATATTATTATAATAATATATATATATATATTATATATATATATATATATAGTTATATATATATATATATATATATATATATATAAATCATTATTAATAGTAATAAGTAATATATATATAATAATAAATATAATATAATATTAATATATATTATATATTATATATATATATATTTTATATATATTTAATTATAAATTATATATTATATATAATACTAGATGATAGACTCATTATTTTCAGAAATAATTAACTTCTCTATCTTTTTTTTATCTGAGTGTTTATATTTTAATAAATTAAAAATTTCTCAAAATAATTATAAATTCATTACTTTAACTTTCGTTGTGAGGCGAATCGTTCTATATAGCTTCAACATTATATATATATATTTAATGATATATAATATATTCATTATTAATATAGTATAATTATAATTAATATTATATATATATATATTATAATATATTTATTATAATTATAATATAATATTATTAAATATTATATTAATTATATAATATTATAATATATAATATATTTATATTTTAATATATATATATATATTAAAAATTAATTATTAATATATATAATAATATTTATAATAATAGATATATATATATTAATTAATATAATATATAATTAATAATATTATATATATATATAGTTTAGCTTGTCAATAAATTTTGAATTAATAAAATAAAAACCTTATTTTTATTTATTACCTCCCCCCGGAGTTATATTATTATTTTCCTATTTTATCTTTTCTCAAATTTTATTCATGTATCGTATAGATTTCAAATATTTTTCGAAATTTTCCCGTCTGGAAGCTCGATTGGTAAAGATAAGTTATACTGTCTATATATTAATAAGTATTAATTATTATTATATAACTAATATATTTTTATATAATTAATATATATAGTTAATTATAATTAATATAGTAAGCATTAAAATTATATAACCTATAAAATAAGATATATTAATATAATATTAATATATATTTATATTATATACTATGAAGAGTTCTTTGCATGGTTCTAGAATCTAGGACGCCATGACTAGCAACCTAGCAACTTAATTTAATCGTTTCTAGCAACTTTAGAATCATAACTGGAAATTTATGAGTCTGAAAACATGATCTTCTTCAGAACTCTTTAATGAGGAGTTTAGAAGCTAGATAGAAGATGCTAGACTACGGTTGGTCGATTCACCGAGGTGAGGTGCTAGTGCGGGGCTGTACGGAGCGTGATGTGCAATGTGCAAAAAAAATTAACTGTGGTACTGATTATTATATGCACTCACTCTTAGTTGCAGATGCTTAATAAATTGACTGAATGGCGCTGGTGACTTGTACGGACAATCTATACAGCGTTGATTAGCCGGTGCTTTAATTTCCGGTGTTCGGCCAGCCATAATGCTAGACCCACCGAAAGGGTGAAAATCCTACCTGGGATTGTAATACTCGAGGACTCGTAATGGAACTGGAGAACTCTCAGATAAAGAGTTTCAAGGCCAGCAGTAAAAAAAATGCTCTCTCATACACGGGCGAAAGGCCCTTTTGGAGCAGGTTATATACTTAATATATATATATATACTATTAATATAATATATCATTATATATATATATATATTATATATATATATATATATTATAATATATTTATAATAAATATATATATATATATTATATTATATAATATATTATATAATATTATATTATATATTATATAATATTAATATCATATATAATATATATATATATATATATAATATATATTATATATATTATATATATATATATTATACCTTATAATATATAAAATAATATCTATATATGATAATTATATTATATATAAGTCAAATTATATATATATCAGCACCTGAAGAGGAAAGCTCAGTGTCGAAAGAAATCCCAAATTACTTGAGTTTTAAAATATATTTCCCAAATGATTCAGAAATGACATAAATAAATTGATATAATATTCTGAATATATATATATATATATATGATATATATATATATTATATATATAATATTATATATATATTATATATATCATTTATAATAGTATATATATTATATATATATATATATATATTATGTATATATTATATATATTTATTATATTATATATATAATATTAATATATATTATATTATATTATATATATACAGTATTATATATATATATATATATATTATATATATATATATAATATATATATATATATTATATATATATATAATATTATATATATATAATATTATAAATGTGTGTGTGTGTGTTGTGTTGTGTGTGCGTTTGTAGATATGCTGTGTTGTGTTTGTATGTGTGTTCTGTGAAGAAAATATGAAAATTTCAATAATAGATCCTGTAATATTTCTTTATAAAGAGTTGGTGTTGGATCACTTTAGTCTTTAAGACTATTTTTCCTTTCTTTAATTAATTGTTGCAGTTGATGTCGACTCATTTTATATTAGAATACAACTTAATTGCTTAAAGTTAAATGGTAAAAAAAAATTATAACTTCCCACAATGGTTCTTTAACAATAAAGTCAGATGATTATATCAGTCTCTGTAATGTTAAAACTTCTCAAACCGAGACTAGACAGCCATGGTTTAGTGCACAGACTTGTTGTCATCTTGAATAAAAATAATAGCTCATTGTTGGGGAACAACATTTAAACTTGATTGCTTAGATTAGATTATTTAGAATAGTAGCTGACAATAATTTGAGTAATCAAGGTAATTATGAAGCCAGCAATGGTATCTCAAAGTTTTTTATCTCGAAGTAAGTTGTAGGGATTGACACTTTAAGTTTGACACATGAAATCAGTAAGTCATTGTTGGCTGATCATCTTTGGTGTTTCTCCAGCTTGCTCTTGAAAATAATGTAAATAATGATTTCAATGAACCATGTTCTATTGCTAATAGCAGTATTCAGCTGTCAAGATAATATGACATACCACCACTTTTCTCAAGAATGTATTTTTTGTGATATATGATTTAACAATTGAAGCAAGTTCATAGATAATTGGCTTTTTGAAATTCTCTGTTTACAGTCCAGAAAAAAAGAAACGAAAGTTTTCAATGTGGATATTAAGTTTGATCTCACTATTTTATTTTGTGGAGTAATCTCTTCTATGACGCTTGAAATTTTTTTTTGTTTGCTGATAGTGCCATACAGTCCCTTTCATTTAATTTAAGCTTCCTCCAATTATTTGAAATACATTATTTATACATGGAATTATAACCATGTAAGTTAATTCTCCTTAAACTTAACAATACGAATCCAGTCATGTAGTTTAGAGTTTAAGGATCATCAGTGTACATGGTTATACTTCATACATAAACAATATATATTAATATATAGTGTTTTGTGCAAGTTTAATAAAAATCGATGATGAGAGGTTCTCGCTCACAAATACCACGACGTACTTCCGGGGAATTAAATTTGTACCTAAATTTAAAATGTAGGCCTCATCAAAATTAAAATAGAAACAAAAAATAGAGCGAGAATAAGCCACACGGGTTTATCGAGACTATCCCATTTTAAATTTATAGTATTTAAATTTGTAGATGTTTTCCTCTAAATAGAGTAGCTACAATAGAAATATGCGACCTAGAGTAAGACCATATTGTATTAATATTAATTATTAATAACACAGATAACACTTATGTTTTAATAATCAATGGTGAGACTGTGATGAGGCTGGGTCCTGACACAAAAAGTATCGATATATCCATTTATGTTCAATATATCGAATAAAATTCTTATGATTATATCGATTTATTGATATATTAGTTGCGTTCCTACGGACACACAAAATATTAAAGTTGCGTTCCTTCAGCACAAATTACATTTCTGCGGACTCATTAGCTGGGATCAAAAACTCTTATGACTACTTTAGTAAAATAAACGAGCTCTCGCCTGAATATCACAGTCTTATGGTTTGGGTATCATATAATACATTTTGACAAAGCTAAATTGGCGGGTTTTTAGTTGCAGCAGTTATTAAGGTTAAACTGCATGTTATGACTTAACAAAGTTATCAAAGCTTGTAGCGTAATTGGCATGTTCTTTAGCTATAGTTTTTTTCTTTTAGTTGTAGACTTTGTGTATACTATGTAAGCTATTGACAAGCCCTAGGGTGTTTTGTGGTTTTGCATGAGCATGTTTGGTAATTGGTTCTATTAGCTTGACTTCTTACTGTCTCTTTATTTCTATTGTTCTAATGCTCTTCTAATGTTATAAGCTAATTAGCCAAAAAGCATACTTAGACTGTGCGAATCGTTCGAGCATTTTCAAGGAACGATTTATTTTTAAATTAAGTTAGCAAATTTCACAAAAAAAAAAAAAAAAAAAAAAAAAAATAAAAAAAAAATGTATGGTTTCAGGCAGCCGGTGATTGTTCTTAAGGGCTCAGTGTTTTTGGCGTGGGACTGGGGCGGGCGGGAGCGGGGCGGAAGCAGCCCATGTTCTAAATTTCCCCCCTCCCCCCCTTTGTAATTTGATTCTGTTAGGTGGCTGAGTTAATAATTTTCTTAAGAGAACGGTACCATACTGGTTGATCCATTCGTTGATATCGCTAGTTCATGAGAATGTTTGGAAAGATAGTAGTCGCGGATCATTACATTTTCACTATGTTTATAGTAATTGTTTTCATATTGCTAAACACTTGATCGAATTTTTGTGTCTGAAGATAGAGTTCGGTACTTTCTTTTACTAGGACGCTTAGTTTCTGTGACTCTCGTGTTATATGATTATATTTATATTGTTTTTGAGGTGAATAACGGTTAGTGTAATATGGTATAAGTGGGTGTAATTAATTAGGTTTATACTCTCGAGGATTTAGTGGTGTTTTGTTTTAGTAGGTGTTATAAGATTGTTTATTATTTTAGGTAGTTAATACTACAAAAACTTTGTAATGAATTGGTGATGCTGTACGTCTATATTATGATTTTTTCTTTATTAAAAACTTACTTATTTTTGCAGTTGGTGTATCAGGGTCTATAGTTATGAATATTCATCGTCAAGGCATTCTGACATTTGCTGTTTGAAGACAACAGGCTTCTGGTTGGTTTAGGTAGGTTTACTGAGTATGAGTATGCTAAAGCAGTGAAGGTTACAGAGGGTTTGGTTATTTATGATTATGGGTTGTATATTTATCTGTCATAAGTTAAGGTTGTGAATTGGGAGTTTTGAGGGGGATGGGGTTCGTCAGCTGTGAAAAAGTTAACATGAATCAGTAAAGGAGACAATATGATGGCGCCGTCTTGAGGGATCTCGTTTCTTCTAATTTTTACGCGTGGATTTTTGAGGACTAAAAAGAATGTTTACTGATAAGTATTAATATCTTTATTATACTTATAGTTTATATAATATAATATAAACTTTTAAATAAATAATTTTAAATTATTAATTTTAATGCATTATTATAAAATATTAATTTTAATTTTTATTTTATTTACATATATATACCTTATATTATAATATATATAGCTATATAATATATAGTATAATAATCTATATATATATTAGTATATATATATAGTATATTAATAATCATAATACCATATAAGAACTACATAACTCTATACCTTTAGCATATATACTCACTTATATATAATATATCATATATGTTATATATATTTCATAATAATATATATATTTGATATCTTATATATGAAATTTGAAGTTATTCAATTTGTATATGGTGTGGGTATGATCTAAGTAATTAAGATGATTGGGGACTATTGAAGGGCAGGGGTGGTGTAGAATGATCGGAGAATGGAAGAGTGAGGGTTGCTCCTACCCATATTATTGATAGCGGAGATTGATTTTGTGTGTTGCGACTCTTGAAGAGAGTTTTGAGCGAGGTTCATATATTGTGGTAGAGAGTTTGTGGCAGGGGTGTGTTAAAAGGAGGGGTTTGAGAGTAACTGTAGATATCTGTGTTATGTTGTGAGTGAAAGAACAGTCTTCGGTGTGAAGTTATTTTAGATCGTGAGCAAGGCTGGAACAAGTGTCTGAGTTTAAATATTTAAGAATATATGTTGGTATGGAATAAAGGACTAACGGATGATGCACGAGTTAAATGTAGTAGAGAAAGTTGTGACAATTAGGCAGGAAGAGTGGCTGCGTTGCATCTATTAAAATCCTTGGTGGATTGTAAAGGGTATCACTTAAGTCTTCGAATGCGATAGCTCTTGTCATTGAGGGTATATCATGTAAGTAGTCGGAAGGAGTGTTGTATATTGGACCCCGGCGCTTTTACCCCATAATTACCTTGACCTTTGACCTCTATCTGTGACCCCGTACCCTTATGAACAATTATGGTGTGCAACTCCGCATTTTTTTGAGCATCTTTTTACCTTTTTTGACACTTTATTTTAGGGACTTGACCTTTTTGGCGCTTGAACGCTTTCTTTTGAGTAACCCAAATTTTTTACCTAACCTTGACCTTGACTTTTTGGGCCTTTACCTTTTTTTGGGCCCTCTGTTACCTTTATTACTTCGTAACCAACCCTGATGGTCGTAATCCATGGGTCATTTTGGCCCACGGTACTTTTCGGTGAGAACCCTAATTTATTTTGAGAACCCCTAATTTTTGGCAACCCTAAATTTTACTATTATGACAGAACCCTTAATTTCTCTTCGAGAAACACACTAATTTTTTTGAGACTCCTTAAATTTTTATTGAGAACCCTAATATTTCGACCAACCCTTTGGTCTTCCATGGGGTCATTTTTGGCCCACGGCTATTTTTTGGCCACCCCAATTTTTTTGCAACCCCAATTTTTTTCGGCAACCCTGATTTTAGCAACCCTTCAAGAAGGGTTGCGCCAGATGAGCGAAGCGTCCCACGTCGTACGATTTGCCCCCGCCCCATATTTATTACGCACCTCAGAAGCTCATCAACAAAAGCCCTAACATTTCGACCATGGTGCATTTTTTGCCACACTGTAATCTATAAACTGGATGATCCACTTTGAGAGTCTCCCATGGCGTTCAATTTTGGCCCACCCTAATTTCGACCAACCCTTTGATCTTTCCATGGGTCAATTTTTTTGCCCACGGTCATCCCTTTGGTCTTCCGTGGTCAATTTTGGCCCACGGTTTTTATTCTTGCCTACCCTTTGGTCTTCCATGGATCAATTTATTGACATCACCCACCCTAATTTTATCGAACCAAACCGTATCTGAGTCTTCCATGCGTCACAATTTCGACCCCACGGTAAGTTTTTTTGTCCTTATCCTTTAGGACTTTATACCCTTTTTTTGATGTCTTAACCCTTGTTTGACAATGATATTTGGCCCTTCATCCTTGCCCAACTACTCCTATGGGTCTCAGATTTTTGACCCTACGCTCAACTTGATGGCATTTTGATAGCATAGCTATCCAATCACTCGTAATACTAGATATCTAAGTGCATGGTTCTAGTAGTGTTCTCAATATGGATTTATATCTATGAGTGCATTGGTATACGTAGTGCCAGGTGAGTTTGCCAGATTGTGAGTGCACAATGAGTGGCCAACTGAGAGTGCCAAGTGTGGTAGTATAATTTAACAAAAAAGTGCCATTTAATGTCAGTGCCAATGTGACATAGTGCCATGATAGTTGCCAAGTGAGGTGCCAGCATAGTGCCAACTGAGGTTGCCACTTTTTTTCAAGCCTATTTTCTAGCCATCCCCTGTATAGCCCACGAATAAGCCAGACTAACTATTGGGTGTCTACCCTAGGTAATAAGGTATGAAGAATCAATTGGTGTATATTACAAGTTATTAAGCTAATAGGATGCTTCCTACTATGAGTTGTATTTATTTTTCTAAACACTTATATACACATTCACTATGACACTTATACCACGACTATACGGACCACTAATTTTTATTAAGCACTTTACACTGCCATAGACACTTACATTAAACCATAGAAACATTTACATTAAACCATATACACTTACATTAAACCATAGACACATTTACAACGTTACACTAACACGCCTACACTCGACTATTTGAATGCCTCAACTTTTGCATGCACCTCAACCATGTATGCACTTCAAACATTAATCCTTCGAAAGCCATTATTGCCTCAACTTTGTGCCTCAACTTTAATTGCCTCAGAGCATTAATGCCTCAGCATTGATGCCTCAATTTTGTTACCTCATCTTATGAAGTCATCTTTGATACCACTATATTGATGATTCATCTTGATTGCACTCAATCTTTTGACGCTTACACTCATAAGATACAATAAGCTACCCAACAGGGCTCAGCGTGAGCCCTTCGCGCAAAGACAGCCAATCCCGCACCCGCAGGTGCGACCCGCCGCGAAACCGCCCCGCCGCGTGCCCGCCATCGCAGGACGCAAACTATTTCCGCGTTACACGCCCGCCCGCCTCGTGACGCCCGCAGGCGCAATTATTTCCGCGGTAAACCGCCGCCGCGTGCGTCCGCAGACGCAAAATTCCCAAGTGAACGAAAAATAATATGATAACAAGTTAAAGAGTTTACAGCATAAATGCTTAGGCATCTTTTGGAATTGCTGGGCTATTGCCAGAGGAACATTTCAAAATATGACTTTCAACATTTTTTGATTAAAAATACATCTTTCATCAGCAAGAACATAAAACGCTGTAACTCATTATCAGAAGTACCTTATATTTAACACATATATTTGCTATTAACCATTACATCTTATATATACTCTCAAATACTTATTACTTCATCAATATTGCTTTATAATTTATTAATTTTTATTAAACTTGTAATTGTGAATGATTCAGCAAAAAAGAATTCAGAGTGTATGATATATAATCATTTTATTTCACTACCTACAATTGTACGAAATTTTTACTAAAAACATAAGCAATACACACTCTAAAGCAGTAAACAGTAAAATCGCTAGAGGGTGTTACCTTAAACACCCCTAAGGGGGGGTTAGTATGCTTTTGTTTTACTGTTTTACTGCTTTAACTACGTTTGTTTTACTGCTTTATAACTTTTTCTCTTTAAGATGCTTCAACTATCTGCTTTACTGCTTTAACTTTCTGCTTTACTGTTTATCTTTCTGCTTTTACTGTTTTAACTTTCTGCTTACTGTTTTAACTCACATGTTCACTGCAAATACTATTATATTTCTAAAACATTATAAAATAACTAAAGAGGTAAATGAGTAAATCAATAGAGGTGTCATTACCTAACACCTAGGGAGGGATTAGTAAGCTTTTGTTTACTCGTCTTAATACTGCTTCTCATCACATATCTGCTTTAACGCTATTAACACTCTCTGTTTATATACTAGCTTATGAATTTGATCTAACTATACCTAGCTTTACATGTCTCTAATTATAGACTCACTCTGACTTAACCCTCCACATGTTTCTTTTAACGTATTAAACTGCTTTACTGACTATATACTTTCTGCTTTACTGCTTAACTCATATATTTAATAATAGCATTTATGTTATTTCTTTTATGTTTGAACTTGTTTCATTATAACTTTTTAATTTATATTAGTTCTTTTATTCTTTTTATTACATTTTACTTTTAATTAGTATTCTCATTTCAAGTATTTTCGGAAAAGTTTTTATTTTATTCTTAGTTTATTCTTTATTTTTTATTTTTATATTTTACTTTTCCTAACATATTATTAATCGTTCTTATGTTAATTTTAATTAAACTTTAATACTTATTTTTTATTACATTTTTTTATTATCGAATTTATTAATATTTCATTATCTCTATTTTTTATTATTTTAGCATTCCTTAGCCATATGTATTTTATTTTGTATTTTATACATTATATTTATTCATTTCATTTATTTTTATTATTATTTATTATTATTTTATATCTTATTTTTTAATTTAGTTAATTTATATTTTGTATTTATATATCTTTTTATTTTTATTGTTTTTTCTTTTCATTCTTTTTATATTTTATTATTTTATTTCTATTTCCTTCATTATTTATTTTTATATTTTACTTATATTTTACAATTATCATAACCATCTAAATTAAAATTTAAGTACCGATAATTATCATCAATTTACATATACACTAATCACACATATATCACATATATTCAGTATGTGGTATATCACATATATCACATATAATATTCACGTTGCATCAGTATTAAATTACATCTCACTCACTATGCCATTTACAATTATCCATAGGACCATCTAAATTAAAATTACACTATTACACACACACACACAACAGATTCATTTCACACACAGGTTTACTTACACTCACACCGACTTACTTAACACTCACATAAAATTTTACTTACACTACACACAACTACACACACACCACACATCACACACCACACACACCACACACACAACACACACACTTACTTACTACAAAACAGATGCACTCACTCTGAAACACTAAAATTTGGTGCCACACTACACTTCACCACACGAAATTGAGAGCACTACGAACCAAACCGCACTAATATAGAACCCGATTTTGAGAATTTCAGCCTATACAACACTGAGAGTTTATGCTCATTCAACAACAAATAAAATATCAACCACACTCACATCAAGACACTATCACATGACTACATACTGCAACATCACCACACCCACACACGCAAGCGCACGCCACACTCACTTTCATCACAGGCCACACACGACTCATTCACTGATCACATATAAACGTATTATTTATTAAAACATTTTATTCTGTTTTTAATTAAAACACGTACATTTATATTACTCATTCAAATATAACTAAAATCTAGTCATAAACTAGATTTCTTCTATAACTTCTACTTGTATCATCACATCATGTGGATCTGTATTTGTCAACAAAGAAAGATTTAGTCTCAAACTAGAGTTATAGCACTTTGTGTAAGCTATTATATAATCTTATACGTCACTAGGTACAAGTGATTATAATATACATTATTCAACAAACTTGTTTTATGTGGTAAAACATTTCGAATTTTTATAT